>CAIGRB010143674.1:0-27851 GCA_903798255.1 Fraxinus quadrangulata
CCAAGTCTTTTCTTCTGGTATCAATATAGCTCTTTTGTCTATCTTGCGTTGCCTTTATCCTAGTGCTGATCTTATCAATGGCTTCAGCTATCCTTTCGATGATCTTTGGTCCCAAAACTTTTTTTTCTCCGACTTTATCCCAATGAACAAGTGATCTACATCTTCTACCATAGAGAGCTTCATACGTGTTATTCCAATAGTTGCTTGAAAACTATTATTATATGCAAATTCCATCAAAGGTAGATACGATTCCCAACTACCTCCTAGATCCAGAATACAGGCTCTTAGCATATCTTCCAAATTTTGAATTGTCCTTTCAGACTTACCATCAGATTGAGGATGATACGCTGTACTGATATTCAATTTCGTTCCCATAGCTCCCTGTAAACTCTTCCAAAACTTAGACGTAAATCTCGGATCTCTATCGGACGCAATAGAGATGGGGACACCATGCAATCTTACAATCTATTTAATATACAACTGTCCCAACCAATCTAGGCTAAATGTCATTTTTACCGGACGAAAATGAGCGGGACGATCCACTATTACCCATATAGCATTGTGTCCTCTTGCTGCCTTCGAAAATCCTACCATAAAGTCCATTGCGATATTCTCCCACTTCCATTTAGTTATTTCGAATGGAGTTAACAATCCTACTAGTCTTTGATGTTCTGCTTTAACTTGTTGACACACTATGTATTTTGCCACAAATAGGCCTATATTTCTTTTCATATGCCTCCACCAAAATGTATCTCGAAGATTTCGATACATTTTCGTACAACCAGGATGTACGATGTACGGGGTGAAATGAGCATCTTCTAATATCTCTTTCCTCAAAACTTCATCCTTCGGCACACAAATTCTTCCTTTAAACATCAGCGCCAGATCCAAAGCTATTCTAACATCCTTTCTTCTATCGGTACCAATGTCTTTCATGATCTTCTGTAAAAATGGATCTTTATCCTGTGCTTCTATGATCTGATCTCAGATTGTAGGTCGAACCACCAAAGTTGCTAAACGAGTGGTACTTTGTTCTGGTGTTGTAACCACTTCAATTCACAAATTTTTCAAGTCTTTGATCAACTCCAACTAAATAGTATGTAGTGATGCCAACTGTCCCATCGACTTTCTACTTAGAGCATCGTCAACAACATTAACCTTACCTGGATTGTAATAAATAGTGCAATCATAATCTTTTACTAGCTACAACCATCGTCTCTATCTCATATTCAATTCCTTTCGTGTAAAGAAATATTTGAGACTCTTATGATCCGTGTAAATGTTGCACTTTCTTCCATAAAGTAATGGCGCCATATCTTTAATGCATAAACTACCGTTGTAATTTCTAGATCATGCATTGGGTAGTTCTACTCATGTTGTTTTAATTGTCTTGATACATAGACAATCAGTTTTCTGTGTTGCATTAACACACATCCCAAACCTTGTTCGGATGCATCACTATATATAACAAACCCTTCTGAACTTTCGGGTATGGTTAACACTGGTGTTGTAATCAATCGCTGCTTTAGCTCCTGAAAGCTTTGCTCACACTTATCTATCCATTGAAACTTTACTCATTTCCTTGTCAATTGCATCGTTGGTCCAGCTATTTTGGAGAATCCTTCTATAAATCTCCAATAGTACCCGGCCAATCCCAGAAAACTCTGAACTTCACAAGCGTTAGTCGATTTCTTCCAATTAGTTACTGCTTCCACTTTTACTGGATCTACTTCAATTTCTTGGGCAGTAACCACATGATTGATGAATCTAACTCGCTCAAGCCAAAATTCACACTTTTTAAAATTTAGCGTATAACGTTTCCTTGCGTAGTATTTCTGATGCTATTCTAAGATGTTCCTGATAGGAATGCAAAATGCATATTTTTTCCTCCTTATTTTATGTGCTTATATGATCAATTAGTGACTAAATGTACTCATTACGTTCATTTTTTGATTTAGNAATTTTCAGTCTCAGTTTGAGACCCATTTGTGACATGGCCAACGATCAAATTGGAAGATTATATCTGAAGTAAAGTTGTATTCCTTTGAGTTATCTTTTCAACGCATCTTGATTCACCTCAATTGGATATCGGACGAGGAAGATATGACCAAAATATTGAAGGTCGCTCAGTTATGGCCGACCGACCCTAAACTTTATTAACAGAAGCCAATATTTATGCCTGGGCGGCCGCCCCATATTTTACTGGCTGCCCTCCCAGGCCAAATTGGGAAAAAATTTCTGATTTTCTAATTCCGTCCCGCTACTTATGGAAACAAGTTCCTTTGATATTTATCAATCCTAGAACATACGAAAAATACACCAGAACGCCTCCCAACTCTATTATTCTCTTAGATTCATGAATTGTAACTAAACTTTTACACTTGGTTGAAGGAGATTGAAGACTCGGAACCACATATTGTAGATGTAAATAGTTTTTCTTATTGTTTAATTCTTATTTTACGTATTGAATATTCTTCTGCACTTATTTCTATGATTGTCATGTTTAATTGCTAGGAGGCCTACTAGTTTGTTATTAATTACAATCTACCTCTAAGTTAAATATTAAATCCATAATTGTTTGATTCCTTTAACTTGAGAAGTACTAGGATTTGATGATTTTCTGCGATAGAGGTTATTGAATCTTAAGAAGAATGTTTAAATAGATTGAATGCAACCGCTGGTTTTTGTGTTATCTAGTTCATCGATTTCTCTATTGTGTAAAACTGTTATTAAATTGAATCTTGAGTGCTAGTCTGAGATTATTTAATAATTAGAGTTAATTAGAACGCTTGTTTCTAACTAACTAAAATTAAGGAGAGATAGGAAAATTATTCCAATGGTGAATATTCGAAATATGAATTGAACTACCATTGCATCTATGATCAATTGTAGATTTCCGACGGTGAATATTGACTTGGACCAAGGTTAGTCTTTTGATTATTTTCGTTAATTTAATTTTCATTGTTATTAATTTCTTTATTTACAATTGTCTGTATACAAAAATCCTCAATCATTGTACGGAGCATAAAATATTAAATTACACACTCTTCGTGGGATCGACCCTTACTTCCATTGCTACATTAGTTTTTAGAGATTAATGTATTATTTTTGGGTGCCTACGATAGCACACCAGTTCCTCATGTTGATCTTTACTCTTTGAGTATATCAAAATGTCATCAATGAAGACTATGATAAATTGATCCAGATACTAGTAAAATACACGATTCATTAAATCCATGAATACTGTTGAAGCATTTGTCAACTCGAATGACATAATTGTGAACTCGTAATGTCCATAACGAGTTCTAAAAGCCATCTTGGGTATATAACTAGCCTTAACATTCAATTGATGATATCGAGATCGTAAGTCAATCTAGGAAAATAATTTAGCCCCTCTTAATTGATCAAACAAATCCTCAATTCTCGCGAGAGGATACCCATTCTTGATGGTCTAATGGTTCAATTCCCGATAGTAGATACACATCTCCATACTTCCATTTTTCTACTTTACAAATAACAGTGGTGCACCCCATGGAGATACACTTGGTCGGATAAAGCCACTGTCCAACAATTCTTGTAACTGAATTTTCAACTACCGAAGTTCTTTTGGAGTCATTCTGTATGGAGCTTTAGATACTTGTGCCACTCTAGGAACCAAATCTATTGTAAACTCCACTTGTCTATCTGGTGGGATACTAGGTAGATCTTCTGAAAATACATCTATAAATTTTTGTACCACTGGTACATCCTCAATCTTTATCATCGTTTGTTTTTCTCCTGAGATGTTAACTAGAAACTCTTGAGATGTTTCTTTTCTCAATACTTTCTCGGCTTGCAAGGCAGATACTAGTTGGAGATGTGGTTTGGTCTTTATTCTAGGGAAATAAAGTTGTTATTCTCCTGATTTCTGAAAAGATACTTCCCTTTCTCTACAACGAATGGTTGTATAATTACGTCCCAACCAATCCATACCCAAAATCATGTCAAAGTCTTTCATCTCTATCAGATACAAATTAACTTCTAATATTTTTTCCTCAATTTCAAGATTTACCAACTCAACTAACTGATTTGTATTTAATGTTCTGCTTGAGGGGATGCTAACTTCTATTGTACTCTCTGACTTATCACAAGTAACACTAGATTTAGCAATGAAAGACGTTGAGACAAAAGAATCAGTAGCTCCCGAATCAAATAGGACATAATCAGGTGTATTAGATATCAGTAAAATACTTGCTATTATGTTTGAGTTCTCATCTGCATCCTTTCGAGTCATTGTAAAAAGTCGTGCTCTTTTTTTTTTTTGTTCTAATCATTGTTATCATCCTCTTCTGAGTAAATATGGGACAATCCTTAGTAACATGTCCTGGCTTACCACACCGAAAATAGGCATTCTTCCCGAACAAGCATTCACCACGATGAGGTTTACTTTTCTTAGGCCACGACGCTACTGCAGCTACTATGGCCTTACTGACACTAGGTCCGATATTAGCTTTCTTATTTTTCCATTTTTCCTTTTTTTTGTCTTGACCANACAAGCATTCACCACGATGAGGTTTACCACACTTAGGGCACGGCGCTACTGCAACTACTTTAGCCGTACTGGCACTAGGTCCGATATTAGCTTTCTTATTTTGTCATTTTCCCTTTCCTTTGTCTTGACAATTCCACTTTATCTTCCCAATTTTCCATTTATCCTGCTGGCCGAACAATTGATTGTGTTGCTCTGCATTACCCTTCTGATACCAAATAGCGTGAGCTCATTCGAACATCTCACGGTATGATGTAAAATGATGTCATTCTTATGTCTGGGTTTAACCCTTGCTCAAATCTTTGAGTCTTCTTAATTTTCGTGTTAACCAGGCATGGAGCAAACCTTGAGAGTTGATCGAACTTTCGCTCGTAATCAGTCAGAAACATATTACCTTGCTTGAGCTGAAGGAATTCGCTCTTCTTCAAATCTCTTAGACAATGAAGAAAATACTTATCCATCACTTCCTCCTTAAATTGTTGCCAAGTTAATGCCAATTGCTGCTCCGAAGTCCTAGTTCGGGACATCGAATCCCACAAGTGACTTGCATCACTGGTAAACATAAACTCTGTCCACTGGACCTTTTGGGCATTAGTGCAATCTATAAGTCAAAAAATTCGTTCCAACTTACGAAGCCATTCTTCAACTACCAGGATTAGATGCTCCATCGAATGTAGGAGGCTTATGCCTTCGAAATAACTCAAATACTGAGGCATGAGTTAGGAGGGTAATAGGAGCTGGTGGTGTAGGTGGAGCTTGATTCTGATTCAGCCTTCCAAGATCTTGAACCGCTTGCAGAAGGTCCCTTATCAAGTTGTTCTGCTTTGCTCGAGACATTTCCTTTGAGATAAAATATAATATCTCTCATTAACTTCATTTACCAATACTAGAATACTTAAAAAAAAGAAAGGAAATTTTTTTGTCAACTTGATCAGAATTGATTTTTTTTTCTAATGCTAGCACACGCTTCGTATGTAATTGTCAAGGTCTACAGGTTTGTCTACCTCAAAATCTAGGTAAGCTCGGATATCTATTTCCTATTGACTAATATGATTCCTTCTTTAGAATATTGTCTTTCCTTTGCTATTTGCCACCCACAATTTTCAGTTCTAGCCCAATACATGTCTTCTAAAATATCACACTTTTTTTTTTCTCAATTACTTTTATCTTTCCATACAAGATATACATAAACAAAAAATGTAAAATGTAGCGAAACATGGAAAACATAACTGTAGAATCATAACCATTTTATAACAAGAATTTAAACTTTGCTTAGTTAAACATACTTGGGTTGCAGGATGAGGTCGACCGATGAATGCGAGATGCTAGGGATTGCCTTAAATATTTCATTTTTCTCATTTTTTATTTCCCACTTTGTAGTTAAGAATTTTTTTTAAAAACAAAATACTCTAAGTCTACATAATCGACTAAACTCGTGCTCTGATACCATATTGTAATGCCCCAACCCGCATGGATTGAAACGTCACTAGATTAACTTTACCCGTAGATCGTAGACTTAATAAAATAATTAGCTATACTTTTAGCGGAAAGTATAAAAATTTAACTTAAGAATTTATTTCGAGAATTATTTAATTATAAATAACATCATTTCGTATTAAGGGATTATCTAATAATTTCTTAGAAATAAAGTCACCTTATTGTCGTGAATTTCGAGGAAGAAAATGAAAAATAAATGTTGCCTTTTTTGTTTTCTATCTTAGTGGCAATTTCAAAAATAAATTCGTTTGCATAGCTATCGACCTCGAAACTACATGAAATTTCATAGTAAAGTAGGAAATTCTTTATATTATGACATCCAAAAATCAGCTTCCGTTGGCAACATATGAGGTATTAACATATTTTTCAAAACCCCGCAGTGACTCGGTTTAGAAGGTAACCCAGCGCAGTTTATTTAAAATAACATATAAAATTCTATAGATGTTGGATCGACATGATTTTGACTTTATTCAGTAGCTAATCTGTGAGGCTATCAAATGCCATTAATTTTGTCGAAATATTCCAAGTAACGATTGAGTTATGAATTTTTGAATTCCAGGGCTGAAGCTAAAAATTTAGAAAAAAAAATAGCAACACTAAATTGCTTACACTTTCTTTTGTGGTAAATGGTGACTTGCAAGTTAATTTCTATAATACATAACTACTTTTAAACATAACTTATTCATAAAATATTCTTAGAATAGTTCCACATATGATGTTTATAGAAATCTAATTTTAAAAAAAACATAAATGTTGCATAATGAATTTAAAACGTTAAGTCACCGACATCTCCATAGCATGTTGGATCATCCTCTACCATCATCCACACCCAAGCATATCAAATCAACCTATAAGAGGGGAATTAACCTATGAGTTTGAAACTAAATAGCTATCATAGGTACATTTCGTTATTAATTTAGAAATTTTGAACTGTAAATTCATACTGTCGCACGTAGAGGAATTTTCGGTAAAATCCGATTTCTATAGCATTATCATAACACGTAGAGCCAGAGAATGATTATTCAAACTATAGTAGTGCCGAAGTACTGTACCCGGATGTACCAATTCATTCAAACTTTTAATTAAAAATCAAAATTTGAAAACAAAATATACGCTTGCACCTCTACCTACCTTAATTTGAAACTTTGAAATGGATGAATTTGGACGGTGAATATTGTTTCCCAACGGCACCCGAAGATTTAATAAATCTACTCCTCTCCTATATTTTTCTTTCTTTTGAAAATCTTTTTCCTTCACACCCTTGCTATTCTTTTAAGTAACATAAATATATTTTGTTTTTTTTAGAAAATAAGAGTAATTTCGGATTTGAGGGTATGTGTAGTTAAAATAATAATTTTCCTATTTTTATAACTTCGATTTTTAGTGAAAAACTAAATGAGAGAGTTATATTATCATTAATCTTGTTAAATTGAGTCTTTAACTAGGAATTTAAATAATTTAAAGAAAATGAACTATTCATATGATTGTAAATTATCTCTATGAATGCGCACTAATAAAACAATTATTTCATCCAATTAACTTGATATAATTGTTCTTAATGTGCAAAAATAAGGAGTTTATTATTTTTTTCAAAAATAATTTTATAAAATACTTTATAAAAATATCTACATGGTGATTCAAACCTTGGTTGCCTATATGAACCATGCAAATGACCATTGTGGCAACCCAATTATTCATTAAATCTTTGTAATCAAATTTACTTAAACTTAATGTCTTAAATTATTGGGCTTATAAATAACTTATGGCTTGTACTTTCATAATTCGTTTCTTAAATGGACTACATCAACCAAATTAAGAATTTAAAATTCGGGGCATTACACACATGCTACACACTAAATCGTGTCCCATACGAGTTTTGGAAAGGCGGAAGGCTCAATTTGTCTTATATTAAAGTTTGGGGTTTCGACGCTTATGTGAAGTGCACTGAATGAAATAAACTTAAGGCTAAATCTGATAGATGCACATTTGTGGGATATGCAAAAAAGATATTTGGATATCAATTTTATAATCCCATTGAGAAAAAAAGTATTCATCTCAAGACATGCTACATTCCTAGAGAATGAGTTCTTTCTAAGAAATGACAGTGAGAGCAAATTATACCTTGAAAAAGTTCAAGAGTCTACATATAGAGTTGGCCAATTAGATAAAGTTGATTCTAATCCCACACTTGTCGAGTATCAAACTCTTGATCAAGACATAGAGACTCCTAGGGACACTCTGGCTCAACATAAGTTTAGTAAGATCATCCAACTGTATAGAAGGTACGAGTTCATGATTGCTAATCAGGTATTACTAATCGATAATGATGACCATATTAGTTATGCAGATATAAAGTCAAGTGTTGATTCAAAGCGATGACAGAAAGTCATGGAATTTAAGATAAACTCGATGTATGTAAGCAAAGTTTGGACATTAGTTGACCTACATGATGAGATAAAACTCACAGTTTGTAAATGAGATTACAAGAAAAAGGTCGACATAGGTGAAAATATCCATACATACAAAATAAAGCTAGCAGCAAAATATTACAAATAAAGACAAGGAATTGGCTTTGATGAAACCTTTTCACTTGTAGCCATGCTAAAGTCCATTCAAAATTTGCTTGCAATAGCTACATATCATGACAATGAAATATGACAAATGGATGTTAAAACCTGCTTTCCTCAACAAGAATTTGCAAGAAGTGTACATGACACGACCCAAATGTTTTGAATTCAAAGATGCTACAACGTATGCAAGTTGGATAGATCTAAATATAGAACAACGTGTTTACAAGAAGACACGTGGGAATACTGTCGTATTCTTAAATTATATGTAGATGACACATTATTAATGGGAAACGAAGTCCACGTGCTTCAATCAGTGAAATTATTGTTGTTAAATAATTTCTCCATGAAAGATATGAGAGAAGCAAGTTGATCCATAGAGATAGATTCAGAAGAGTGATGCACCTATCCCAATATTAATATTTTATATGGAGAAAATGAAATGAGATTTCATTGATACACTGATGCTAACTCCCAATTGGATTAGGATGATAGCAAATCTCAATCAAGATATAAGTTTGTTCTTAATAATGGAGTGGTTAGTTGAAAATGTTCTAAATAAGAAACAAGCGCTGATTGAATAACAGAGGCCTAATACAGCATTGCTTCAGAAGCAATAAAGGTTGTGGTCTAAATTAGAAAGTTCATCATTGAACTTGGAGTAATTCCTAACATTGTTAATTACATACATCATTAATGATCCAAACATATGTTAGGCGGCTTCATCTCATTAGAAAGATAATACAAAAAAACATGATCGTCATATAGACTTTTATAATATAAGATACATGAGTGATTGGATATAGTGCAAGTAGGAGTTTGTAAGTGTTATGCCGTAACTCTAATGGATTTAGGTTTTAAACATTTTTAATATGATTAATGCACTATATTTATGGCAAGAACTATTATTTAATTGAATTATTTTTCTGATAAATTATATTAATAGAGTTCGTAGATTTAAGTCCTAGTAACTTGTTAATCACAATGAGTTGTGATAGTGGGAAGTAAATTACATATGATCGAATTTTAAATTATTTGTGATTGTAAGTACTAAAGAGATACATATATAGTTATTACGGATAGACATGCACGTGTGGTATTTCTCACTTGCGAAGTGAGTAGCTGATCTCACAAGTTAAAATGTGGTGACATTTAAATGGATGCGTAAATGTTTGGTTATAAAAATAAAATATTGGAGACTCACTATAGAGATTCCACATCTATAACTATTTGAGTGTCAGTGGTTAATCTCTAACGTTCGGTAATGGAATCATATGAAGTTATATTGGATATTGTTGTACGAAGAGTCGCTAATATGAGAACATCTCTATAACTTGAAGTCACATAGTGTCTTATATGAGAACAGTCATACGTTGGTGATATTAGATATTGTTGTACTAAGAGTCCCTAATACAAAATTGTTGGGGCATGTTAAGAATCATATGAATGTTATGAATGATTAATAGATGATTCGTCAATTTTAGATAGTAAGAGATTATAATCTACATTTCATTCAGTTAAGTTGATAATGAAATCCTTGGCCAATGTGTGCTCATAAGTTGAATAGAGTTTTCAACTTATATAGACTTAAGAGGGATGAATTATATGATCAATAATTGAGATTGACAGACTTCCATATCTCGTAATTATTGGATGGTATTGATAAAGGGATAACAGTTTTACGATAAATGGACAAGTTTGTAGTACTGTTCGTATGAAACCCGTAAGCATACAAGATCGTTGACAAGTAATAGAATTGACGAGTTAGTAGTTATCGTCCCACAGAGAATAAATTCAATTCAAGTTTACTAACTTTTTATGGTATTCGAATTGTGTAAACAAAAGAGAGTTTTATTTTGTTTTATACTAAATTAATCTAAGAAAGCTGTAAAATGTAATTTTTATCAATTTATGGATGATTGTATTGGATCTCAAATCCATATATTACTATCTATTTCAAATCTTGATTTATAATCTAGTTTCGTTCATGCATTCTTGACAATCGATAATTCTATTGTAATTAATTCTCTTTTTCAAGTAAATTAAATCTATTCTAATCACGATCCGAATATATTCCTAGTCCGAATTCGAATTATTAGAATGCATTAAAGTTTAGATTATCTATATGATTGCACATGTTATAAATATTATTCCTAACATCTATTCTACATATGTTAATTTTGTCACGTTCTAAACTTATTGCGAGTCTCCCAACACTACAATAAGAAACGTTTGTTATCCCAACTTATTAAACGTTTGTCTCTAAACAATTTTCGGTATTTTAGCCATAACATTCCTTACATGTATCCGTTTGAGTTGATTCAAAATACGTTGGAAAGATAATTCAAAGGTATATAATTCTTCTAGAAATATAAATTTCAAATTCGAACATTTTCTATCCAAAAAATGGGTCTCACATTGAGGCTAAAAATTCGTAGCATAACTTCTTCGGCTGTAAATTGATTTGTGAAAATACTTCCATTATATTTCACTCCTTTGACCTCCAATCGCATTCAATTGATCATATATGATCTTTAATCATCGTTTTGTGCTCTGAACCAACTATTGGATGTTTACACTTTGGTCCCCAAACTTTGGATTTCCTTCGTTTTCACACGTTTTTCGATCCTTTCTTCCAAATTCACATATTTGCATTGAGTTCAACCTAAAAAATATAATTAACATAAAATTAAGCTATAACTTATCCAAATCACTAACAGATACTCTAATTTCATGGTCTAGATATGTATACAAAATACACTTATCAAACACCCCAAAATTTGAACATTTGTTTGTCCTCAAACAAAACTATAACATAACTTAACCAAAAACTTAAACACACATATAATTAGATAATTTGCCTTTCGTCTCAAGATTGGAATATATATATTAAAACTATGAACTGCTACAAAATTACAATATTAAAATTAATTTCAACTTATTCAATGCAAAATTGATGTGTGTGTGTNCTACTTATTCAATGCAAAACCGACGTGTGTGTGTGTGTGTGTGAAAATTCATGTCAAGCATCATAAATTCATAAAGTGATTCAAATCCCAACCCTCAATAGTCAAATTTGTCATTTCTCCTCTTGTGAGTTTCACACCCCAAAACTTATTCTTTTCACTCTTTTCCCATGGTGCAATATAAGGTTGTATTTTTAATATAATACTAATCCTTACCCTCTCTAGTTTGGTTCGATTTTACTAATTGCAATTAAACACATCAAAAAATACGGATTCTCCTCATTTTTGATTACTTCAACCTCTAATAATCAATTAAGCTAATGATCTCTTGACAAAAGTCTAATTCTCTCAAATGAGTGTTCAAGGCTTAATCAAGACATGTAGGGATTTTTTAACTGTTTTGCAGCCTCCTCTCCATTAAACTTTCTAAATGACCTTTGTAGCGAGTTTTCATCTGATGACTCTCAAGTCAATGACCATAGGGCACCAAGTTTTTAGATACCCTTACAGACTTAGTCACTCAAGTCATAAATGTTACAAAGAGAAGTTTCACAATAAGATAGCACCACATATTCATTATATTTTCTATATTTTCCCCCTTTTTTTTCTTTTTTGTTCATGATCCATGCAATGCCCCTTTATGAACACTCATTTTTAAAAATCGACTCCCAACTTAAGATTTCAGTCTAATTTTCATCTTATTGGCTTTAGACGATTCATACAAAATTTAAGTACACATGAAATCCATATATATCTCAATGCCTCCCTACAATAGCTCAATCACCCCCAAACTATCTTAGAATTGATTTAAGGATGTATAATTTAGTGGTTATTTGGATTTAACATCTAAGGTCCACTAATTTTTTTTACCTATTCAAATTTTGAATCAAACTATTTCTTCATGATGCAAAATATAAATCTTGTGCACAAAAATATCAAATTTCACATGAATAAACATAAATTAACCTTAGCAGGTAACTTTTTTACAATTTATAATCTAATACATGATTCCAAATATATGCATCATAGTAGGCAAAATTATCTAATCCACATAAGCACACAAAAACAATAAATAAGCTGAAAATAGATTTTTTTGCACTCGAACAAGCACACAAAACAGTAGAAACTCAATGTTTTTCTACACCCAAACTTATAACAGACATTGCCCTCAATGTCTAAAAATATAGCAGGCAATATATAAAAATCAAGGACAAAGAAGGGAACTAAGTACTCCCCTGATATACATTTGAAGGTGATGGATGGACTGTCATGAAAATTCTGGTTCACTTGCTATGTCTTTTTCCTCGTCCAATGTGTTCAGCTGACATGTTCCTTTAAAATAGTAAAAATCAGTCATAACATGAAACAATTTATAGTAAACTCATACATACTTTAAAGGGCAATATGGGGATAAAGATATCATATACTACTAAAAGCAATAAAAATTACTTATCCTATATCTAAAAAGTAAAATAAACAAAATGAAAGAAATTTGGGTTGCCTCCCAATAAGTGCTTATTTATAGTCATTAGCTTGACTTTATTGTTTTGACTATTTATAGTGGCTTGAAAAGAGAGTTTTTAGCCTTGCATCAGCTGCAGTGATAGTTATTTTTTAAGTCATCTTTAAGACTGCAGATTATAAGATTTCCATTGTTGTCCCGCCCAACAATTCCACATTCGTCCTTCCTGTTTTTGTTAATTCCCAAATGATTGATCTTTCGGCATTCCTCAATGTCTGGAGGTTGCTTGAGTAGAGCATGCATGGTAAACTTTGTTATTTTTCTTCCAGCCTAAAGATTATTTCACCTTTTTCAAAATCCAATAATGCTCGTGCAGTAGATAAGAACGGTCTCCCCAAAATTAACGGCATATGTTAAGCATCTATATCAAGGATAATGAAATCAGCTGGAAATAAATTATCTACAACTTTGATGAGCACATCCTCTACCACTCTATAAGGATGCTTGAGTGCCCTATCAGCCAGCTGTAGGATTATTAATGTTGCTTTTGGATCATCCAATCCTAATTTCATGTTGATAGACAGTGGCATCAAATTAATACTTGCTCTAGAATCAATTAAAGCATTTAAATTATGTGAACTTCCTGTAGAGCAAGGTACAGTAAAACTCCCTAGATCTTTTAATTTAGAAGGGATCATATGCTTTATGATTGCACACCACTCTTTTGTCAAAGCTACTGCTTCATCTACTGGCAGCTTTCTCTTCTTTGTCAACATTTCTTTTAGAAACTTTGTGTAATTTAGAATCTGTTGAATGGCGTCAATGAAGGGAATGTTGATGTAAAGTTGTCTGAGTACATCTAAGAATTTCTTAAATTGCTTTTCCAGCTTATTGTTCTGCAACCTTTGAGGGAATGGGTCTCGAGGTGTGTGTTTATTGACAGGAACAGTTACCTTAACTAGTTGACTATCTGAATTTTCTTCTTGTATAACCTTTGTTGATTATTCATATTGAACTACTTGTTCTTCGCCTATAGTAGGTACCAGATTCTCTTCGATCCCTTTCTTTTTTACAATCATTTCTGGTAGTTGAACCCCGCTTCTCATTGTGATGGTCTGGACTAATTCTTCTTTAGGTTGTTTTCGAAGCCTTTCAGGAAATGGAACAGGCATCACATAAGCTTGAACATGGGTAGCAGGCTTGTATGATGGTATCTCAATAATTGTATAATTTACAGCGTCAACTAATACATGTTCTCTTGGATTTGTCTCAGTGTTGCTTGGTAAGGTCCCTTGAGTTCTCCTCGCTAATGCAGCTTCCATGTGACCCATTTGAGTTGTGGGTTCTGAATAATTGTCTGCTGGGTTGGGAAATTAGTCTCACTCTTTGTAATGAACCGAGTTAATAATTCTTCCATCGATGGCTTTCTGTTTTGCTGTTGTTGTTGTTGGAATTTCGGTGGTCTTATTTGAAAATTTTCTCCTTGTCTTTGACTTTGATTTTTAGTCCACGAGAAATTTGGATGATTCCTCTATCCCGAATTATAAGTGTTGGAATAGGGGTTGTTTTGTTGCCTCTAAAAATTCTATGCATAACTAACCTCCTCAAGCTGGATTACATGCGTGGACACTAAAAGACAACTTTCTGTTATATCATCTGCTCCACATCCTCTACAAACTGGTGTTGGTTGGTGTACCATGCTCACATTTTAATTTAGTTTGTCCAATTTCCTTGTTAATACTTCCAACTAGGCTGCCAATGATGTAACTGCGTCAATGTTGTGAATACCTGCTATTTTCCTTGAAGTTTCCCTTCCTCTTGGCCACATAGTCTGATTTTTTTGCTATTTTCTCAAAGAGATCTAAGGCGTTGTCTAAGGAAATATCCATGATCGATCCTCCTACTGAAGCGTCGACCAAGTTACGGTATTGAGGATACGGGTCTGAATAGAAGATGTTGACTTGAGCATTTTTAGGAATGTCTAGATTGGGGCACTTTTTGAAGCAATCCTTAAATCTTCCCCATGCTTCTGGATAGCTCTCGATATCCTTTTGCTTGAATGTAGTGGCTTCATTTCTGATATGATGGACTCGAGAAGGTGGGAAGAATTTCAAGGTGAATTTTTGTACCATGTCATTCCACGAAACAATACTCCCGAGAAGTAGTGAGTTTAGCCATTCTCGTACGTTTTCCTTTAAAGTGTGAGAGAATAGACGCATTCAAAAAGCATCAGCTGACATGCCTTCATGACTGATGATTTCACAAAGTATCAGGAAAGCTTGTATGTGTTTATGAGGATTTTCAGTTGATTTTCCTGAGAACCTGATGTCCTGATGATTCTGAAACAAATTGATGACATCGGGTCAAATATAAAAGTTGGCCCGCCCAAAAGGTGGATAAATAATAGCCGGTTGCACAAGAGCATGTATGGGATTTAAATAATCCCTAAGAACTGGATCGGGTTGTTCGGTACATCTGGTGGTAATTGAACTTGATTTTGATTTTCTACATGTCTCTTACTTCTCTACATTCTTTTTTTGTTGTCTGAAGGTTTTTTTCAATCTTGGGATCCAATGGTATGAGCTCGATTTCTTTGGAATCTTGCATATATTGCCAAAAAATAAACAAAAAAGTATTTATGTAAATAATACCCTAAAATAAATTAAAAGAAAAATTCGAATACTATAAAACTAATAAACTTAAATTAAATTATTCCCCGGCAACAGTGCCAAAAACTTGTTCGTGCGAAACTCACAAGCATACGAGATCGTTGACAAGTAATAGAATTGATGAGTTGAGGGTTATCGTCCCATAGGGAATAAATTCAATTCAAGTTTACTAACTTTTTATGGATTTGAATTGTGTAAACAAAAGAGAATTTTATTTTATTTTATGCTAAATGAATCTAAGAGAGCTGTAAAATGTGATTTTTATCACTTTATGAATTATTGTATTGGATCTCGAGTACGCATATTGCTATTTATTTCAATTCTTGATTTGTAATCTAGTTCCGTTCATGCATTCTCTTTTCCGAGACAAATGAAATCTATTCTAATCACGATCCGAATCTATTCCTAGTCCGAATTCGAATGGTTAGAATACATTAAAGTTTAGATTACCTATATGATTGCACATGTGATAAATATTATTTCTAACATCTATTGCATATATGTTAATTTTGCCACATTCTAAACTTATTGTAAGTTTCCCAACACTACAATAAGAAACTAATTATCTAATTGGTGGCCAATCGATTAAATAATGCAATGAGTATGCAATAATAATCAAGAAACACAAAAAATAAACTAAACTACTAGTTTTGAATTAAAACAAATAAACAATAGGGTTCATCTTCATCCAATACAAAAAGGGATCTAGCCTAACATGTTAATATATAAATTACAAGAAGAAGAATAGAAAAATATCACCCGGATCATGAAATAAATCAAAAGAAGTTGATCTTCAATCCCACGGTTGAATTCTTCAAAATGTTGATGTAATTGACTTTCAATTCCTTGCTATGTCTTGATTTCATCTCATAAAATATAGTAATTAGTCTCTTGTTCTTGATGAATTTGATGAAACTATAGTATATAAAGAGGCAAAAGAGGTTTTTTTTTAATGTGTATCCCTCGTTCTCTATTTATAAGAGCCAGAAAATATGTCAAAATCGCGTCCAATTTGGTTTTCAAAAGAGTTTGAATCACGAAAAAGGTCAAAATTGCATCCAATTTGGTTTCCAAAAGAATTTGAATTGCGAAAGAAAACAAAAGATTCGTCTGCAAAAAATGCCCCTGCGCACCATCGGTATAACTGCTACGCATGCGCCATAGAACCAAATAGCTCTCGGGTTGGAGAAAATACTGCCATACATGCGCGTCATGAATTCCCAGCGCGCGCGGAGGTTTGTCTCTGGCAGCTTTCGGTATTTTGATGATAACGTTCTCTACCTGTATTCGATTGAATTGATTCAAAATGAGTTGGAATGGTAATTCAAATGGCTATAATTCTTCTAGAAATACAAAGTTTCCAATTCGAACATCTGCTATCCGAAAAATGGGTCTCAATTTGAGGCTAAAAATCCATAGCATAACTTATTCGGATGGAAATTGATTTCTGAAAATACTTCCATTATATTTCACTCATTTAACCTCCAATTGCATTTAATTGATTATATATGATTTTTAATCATTGTTTTGTGCTCTGAATCAACTCTTAGATGTTTACACTTTGGTCCCCAAACTTTGGATTTCTTTCGTTTTCACACATTTTTTGTTCATTTCTTCCAAATTCACATATTTGTATTGAGTTCAACCTAACAAACATAATAACATAAAATTAAGTTATAACTCATCCAAATCACTAACAGATACTCTAATTTCACGGTCTAGATATGTGTATGAAATACACTTATCACGTAGCATATGATATTTCTCGTTTCATGTATTGCCTTGACACATTGCTAGTTATCAATATGGGACGACGAATGTGGATTAGTGATAAATTAAAAGTGTGTTTTAATTTATCGATTTTGATTAAATGAAAATAATAATTCATGTCATTAGGCATTGTGATTGGGAACATTAAGGGTCACACACAATAAGAAGAATTAGAAGAATGATATTACTAATTAATTAATTGACAAGTGTTAGACATTTGTAGAATTAATTAATTAGTTGTTTATTAATGATCCCAAGTTAATTTATTAGATTAATTAATGGAAAAATTAGGCCTTGTACGGCCCATTTATTAAAAAAATTGATTAATACACTTTTAATTTTTTAGGTTTTCATTAACATTAGTTAACTTTAAATTTTACGGTTACAAGAAAATCAAATAAGGCGAAAACTAATCTAATCCCACAAACACTGCACCATCCCTACCATTCTTTTGATTATTGTAGAGGAATGTGCGGATCCACATGGAAACGGGACATACAAATGAAGAGAATGATTCGTTTGTCCTCCCGCCATCCATTACCATACAAAATTTTAGTGTTAATCATTCATGAATTAGCCCCAACCAATCCCTAAAGATGTTATGTCTTTGTAGTGATTTCCGGCCAATACACTATTGGTGTTTCTGGCCAACCATTCCTCATCATCACCACATTCCTCATCGTCATGGTAGGTGGTGTTTTCGATTCCGATTTCAAGTACGTTGTTCACCTCTCTCGCTCACGTATATTTTCTACTTTTTTTGGGTAATATTTATTTGATGAAAAATACTGCAATCCATAGTGAAATCGTGAATTAGAGGACCAATTAAGGTGTTTTGAATAAGAAAAAGATTGAGTTTTGGCTTTTCTTTTTCCTTTTCTTGGTATAAATTCATAGTTTAACTTGAAAAACAAAATAGTTATGGACCTTGTGACTTTTCTGCATTTTTTTCGAATTCTTCGGTGAAGACACCCATTGTTGCACTGGTATTTATTTACATCTTGAGTGTAGAATTTACATCTTATGTCTATGGTTAATTCTTAAATTGCTAGCTTAATTTTTAAAGATTTAAATCTGATTTGAATTGGCAGATATGATTTCTTGTTCGATTATGTTATTCAATATATGTTTCTGGGTTTTGTCGGGATTATTATGTATCTTGTGCTCATGAAGCAATCCTTCTTATTCTCAAATTCAATTTCCTTATTAGAGATGTTATTTGATAATTTTGGTGATTTACTTTTATGTTAATGGAGATGTTGTACGTTTAATTACTGCAGGATGAATTTGAGATTGAAATTGAAGAACCCACAGAGGAAGTTATGTGGGTAGAGAGGAAGTGAGAGTTTATAGTAGCATATGTACTATTGGATTTTCAGCTCACGGATGATTGATGAGGCAAAGATCGAAGATGCATGTGATGAACAAACACAATATATAAATTATTTTTGAAAAATATTTGATATAGATGATTTATATAGATGTGAAATGCTATATCACTTTCAGAAATGATATCATTCGATGAATAATAATAAGTGTTTATACAATGTTTTTGGCATTTCATCAATTTTCGTTAGTTTGTGAGCTTATTGGATAATTTGGTTGTATTTAAATTTGTGGATTATGATTATATTGCCCAAGTTGTCAGTTCAAAAAATTAGTTTATTGGATAATTTAGCTATAGTGAAAAATGTGGGTTATGATTGTTTGTAAGATTTTTAAAACTTATTTTTCATATAGTTGAGTGCGGATCGTTTTCAAGCTTGAACATGATTCATTTTTATTTTTATTTTTTTTTTAAAGATGGAAATGGGATTCATTTTAGGGCCATTTTCAAATGGCTATGGAACACGGCAACAGATCTAACATGAGCATTACCTTCTATTCATCCAATTGATATGTATTCTTTAGTATGATTGAATAGGATGAACACTCTGTTACTTTTTGTCAGTTACTTGGAGTTGTAGCTTAAAAACATTACGTAGCGAATGTAAATTTGTTACTTCTGTTAATTTTTTTAATTTTTGGCACTTCCAATTTATATGTTAATGTTGTGTTCTTAAATGAAGTTATGTTTTACATTTAGTTAATAGAAGTGAAACATAATTACAAAGAGACAACATATAAAAGCAAGTTAACCATCCTTGGATCTATTTTTTGGTTTTGATTAGTGTTTCTCACTTTTTTGAGTGTTTGTGACTTTTTTGAATGTTTGTCACTTTTTTTAGTATTTGTCACTTTTTATAATTTGTGTCACTTTTTAAAAAATTTCTTATCACTTCCAACTTATAGATTGTTGGATTCATAAAATGAATTTATATATTATATTTAGTTAATAGAAGTGAAGCGTAATCACAAAAAAGACAACATATAGAAGAAAACTAAGTACCCTTGAATCTATTCTAAGGTTTTGGTTAGCGTTTCTCTCTTTTTCTTTTTTTTTTTCACCTTTTTTATTTATTTTTTTCAAATTTTTTAGTATTGGTCACATTTTTTTTTTTTAAAGTTTTCATCACTTTTTTGAATTTGTGTCACTTCCAACTTATAGATTGTTGTGTTCTTAAAATGAAGTTATGTTTTATGTTTAGTTAACATAAGTGAAGCATAATCCCAAAGAGACAACTTGTAAAAGAAAATTAACCACCTCTAGATCTATTTTAAGGTTTTGATTAGTATTTATCACTTTTTTTTTTATTATTATTATCTATCACTTTTGACATTGTATGTCACTTTTAATTAAAAAAAGTCTCACTTAACCTTACACAGTATATTTTACTTCAAAACATTTTTCATATGATTTTTCACAAGGCTCATAATTTTTAAGTGTATTTTTGTAAGTTGTCCAAGGAAAATTACATCCAAACATGGATTTAGAATTACATTATCATAAATCAAGTTTCTACTATTTTTATTCAATAATCAGGTGTTAATTATATTTTTAATTTTAATAATAACTATTATTGGATTAGCTGGATAGTCTATTTTTTTTTATCTCTCTAATCTCTCCACCCATCCCGTTTATTCTCTCTCTCTCTCTCTCTCTCTCTCTTAAAACCCTCCAACAACCCCTCTCTGCAACCACCTTCGTCATCGACAATCACTTCCTCCATCGCCTACTTCTCACCAGTACCCAAGCAACCTTTTGCCTTCATCCTCGACCGTGAGCAGCGCCGCACAAAGCATCGATCACTAGGAACATGAAAGACATCACAATCGGCTCTAGAATCCTAAAGCTAGCAACGATTGAGATCTATGACAATTATATAGAACTTGAGGCTCTTCCAATCTCCCTTCACTCTGCTAATTAGAACCTTCCTCTGATGTCACATTCCTCATCTGCCTCCATTTGCCTCCATAACAAATGATGGCATTAATTTTATCCATACTTATAAAAAGATTACAAAGAAATTGTGCGAGATTTTTTTTAAAAAACAAGTTATAGAGTACGTCACTTAATTTTTGGCAAAATAACTCGTGGAAAAATACAAATAAAGTGATACATCATATCACTTTTTAATGTAAAACAAGGTTTGAATTTTTATATTTAAATTTCAAAAAACGCACAAGTATACATCTAGTTAATTGCACCAATTAGATGTTGACTTTTTTAGATAAAAGTGACAAAATGTCAATTTTTCATAGTCTTCTTTTTGCGAACACTCTGCATATATCAATTGAGTTGATTCAATATTAATTTTTCATACGTATTAACTTAAGATGAGGTTTGACATCATATATTAAATTTTCAAAAATGCACACATATGGACCTAACTAATTGCTCAAATGAGATACTATGACTTTTTTAGATAAAAGTGGACATTTTTTTTACATTCTCTTTTTTGCAAACACCTTACATCCATCAATTGAATTGATTTAAAGTTAATTTTTCATATGTATTAACATAAAATAATGTTTAAAATCAAATTTTTAAATTTTTGAAAACACAAAAGTATGCATCTAGCTAATTACTCTAATGAGTTACTATAACTTTTTTTTCTTTTTATAGAATGTCACTTTTCCATATTCTCCTTTTTGCAAACACATTGCATGCGTTAATTGAATTGATTAAAAGTTAATTTTTCATATGTATTAACGTAAAACAAGTTTGAAATCATACATTTAAATATTCAAATAACAAACACATATGCATTTAACTAATTGATTCAATGAGATACTGTGATCTTTTTAGATAAAAGTGACAGAATGTCACTTTTTCATAATCTCCTTTTTGCAAACACTTCACATTCATCAATTGAATTGATTCAAAATTGATTTTCATACGCCTTAATGTAAAACAATGTTTGAAATCAAATATTTAAACTTTAAAAAATGCACATGTATGCATCTAGCTAATTACTCCAATACAATACTACGAGTTTTTAAATAAAAGTGATAGAATGGCACTTTTTCATATTCTCATTTTTGTAAACACCTTTTATGCATCAGTTGAACTAATTCAAAGTTTTATTTTTCATATGTATTAAGTCAATCCATTTCCTCTCAAGATAAAAAATGTTATTTTCAAATACTTTTCTACTCACAATAGCAAAACCATAAAAAAAAATAAATAAATAAAATCGTAAATGCCAATAATTTACATTATAAGATTCAAACTAAACCTAATGACGAATTTCAAAGAACAATGACATAGACAATGCACTAAGATGATTAGAATTTGTAAGTGGAGTTTATTCAATTTGAAATTGATATTTACGGTTGTTGCTTTATAATCTATGCAAAATGACATAATTGAGGAACTAAGCCCCTGTTTGAAATCCATTTTTTTGCTCATTCTTTATTTCAACCACATATTCTATCAATAAAATAATATTACACATAAACCCAAAAATTCTTCTTACTTTTTAACCACACAATCTTCCATCAATCACTATTTCAAAAAAAAATTTTAACCCAAAATGGGTGTCAAACAGGGGCTAATTAAACAAAAAATCCAAAAAAAAAAAAACTTAATTTTTGTTTGGGTATTTCCAGATTGGGGGAAGAAAATTTTGAAGAATGGTAGTTAAAGCAACATTGATCTTGTTTGTGCTTGATTTGTGGAATATTGCCTCTTTTTCCTCTCGATTTTCCTTTGCTTCTGGAGCTTAGATGACTGATTTTTGACAAACTATCTGTGTTAGGTTTGAACGTAAATTATACGTTTAATTTTAACTATTTGCCATTTAATCCAAGTTTATCATGTTTTTTCAAAACTATCCCAAAGTATAGGGTATTTGTTTAATTACCCCATAATTAATTTATAGGGTAAACTGGGTTAAGTTTAAGAAATGGGCTAGGCCCACTTAAACTTCTATTAATAAGTTATTAAGGCTCAAGGAATCATAATACACATTAATTATCTTGGTAGCACAAGAAAACATAAATTCTAATTCTCTAATTCTTGTTTGCTTACATAGATTTTTATTGGAGGTTGAACAATTAAACAATTGTAGTGTGTAGATCGTGATTGTAAGTGTTCCAAGATTATCAAAGAATTTCCTAGAATTAACTAAAAGTTTCATTCTTATTACAATTTCTATCTAAAAACAAAGAATATTCTCGATGAAAATTGAAATTGTTTAAACTCGATTAAGTAATTCTCAACAAATCCCACTAGGAATAAGACCATGATTGCTCGAGAGGTGGTATTTTACGTAGAGGAAACATGAAAATGAAATACCACAACTGAAGATCATTACTCCGTTACCTCTTGAAGTGGAGAATATATTAGTTTGAATAAAAAAACTTGACCAAGTAATGTATGCATTCACAACTCTAACATCAAGTTCATGTGATGAACAGATGAAGATTTGCTACATTGAAAGATTATGTTTGAGTGATTTTCGAGGTAGGGAGAAGTGTGAAAATAATATGAACTTTTTGCTGTTAGTTGACTAGAACCAAAAGATTTTGAAGAAGTGCAAATATTAATTTTTCTTAATAGCTAGGTGTGTTTTACAAATTACAAGTTTAGCATGATGTCAATAACAATTTATTCTATGGCATCTATCAACAACAAAAAAAATTGACTATGAGCAAAATGGACATGGATTGAACAATTTGCACTGCAAAAAATAAATTAAAAGTAAATGTATCGTGTTCATGAATAGATAAACTGGTTGAACTACATCGTATTTTCATGAACAATAAAATAAAAGAAAAAACATTTTATCATGTGTTTTTCCAAAGATCATGTCAAGATCACGAGGTCTTAGAAATGTTTACACTGTGGAAGTGGAGCTCCACATAAATCAGGATTGCCCACAAAAGCAGATACAGGAATAGTAGCCTTGTGTGGGGGAATTTTCCCACTTAATTTATTCCTAGAAACATCAAAATTTTTAAGATATTTGAGATTCAATACCTGTCTTGGAATTGTGCCACTCAAATTGTTATGTGACAGGAAAATGGTTGTCAATAACTTGGCATTGCCGATCTCCAATGGTATTTTCCCGGATATACCATTTCCGACAAGTTTTATTACCTCCAAACTACTTAAATTTCCAAGAGATTTTACTATATATCCTCTCAAGGGATTGTAAGAAAGAATTAGTGATACGACAGAAGCCATAACAGGTTCGTTTCCAATGTCATCATCTATAGGCCCCGAAAACATGTTGTATGAAAGATCAATGGAGTTGTAGTAGCCAAGAGGAAATTGGAAAGTTTTAGAGAATATTGTTTTCAAACTTCCCGTAAAGTTATTGGAGTGAAGATCCAAATCCATCAGCAGTGAAAGATTCCTGAATTCATCTGGAATGGACGAATGGAAGCCATTGTTCGATAGATTTAGAAAAGAAAGGTCAGTCATGTTGCCTATCCAAGAAGGAAGTTTCCCTGTCAATGCATTGTTTGATAGATCAAGAGTTGATATTGATGTCGATGCCAGCCAGTTTGGAAGTTGCCCTTTGATCCCGGTCTTTCCCAGCGACAGGCGGAAAAGGTCTAATTTCTGAAACCAATCTGGTATGCTCTCGAGTTCTAAAGGATTAAAAGAAAGGTCTAGATTCTGTAGATTCTGTAATTTAGAAAGCTGGGAAGGAATTTGACCAGAAAGCTGGTTTCTTGATAAATCCAGAGTCTGCAAATTGTTTAGATTGCCAAAACTTGGTGGAATCTTTCCAGTAAACTGATTATTGGAGAAGTATATATCGGTTAGAGCGGTGAGATGTCCAATAGTTGCTGGTAGCTTTCCAGTGAACTTGTTGTTTTCAAAAACAAGACTTCGAATCAGTGGAAGATTGCCAATCCCGGCTGGAATACTGCCGTTAAGTTCGTTTTCTGACAGACGAACAAATTGTAATGAACTGAGCCCAGATATAGACGAAGGTATGCTTCCAGTCAGTTGGTTACCATTAAGGTACAACTCGACTAATTTTGTAAGACCACCTAATGATCTTGGTAAGGTTTCGGACAATTGATTTTCTGATAAGTCGAGGTACACGAGGTTCTTGAGTTTTCCAATGGTTCCTGGAATGCTACCAGAGAAGTTGTTTCCGTGGAAATCAAGCTTAATTAGTGAAACCATCTTCCCAGTGGAAAATGGTACCCCACCGGACAATTGATTTCCCGAAAGGCCTAGTTCAGATAACGACGTAAAACGTTCAAAAAGAGTAGGAGGGACAGAGCCAGTTATATAATTGTTACTGAGATAGAGCTTCTTCAACTGATAAAGATACCTGAACGTGACAGGGATTGATCCAGTGAGACTGTTTGAATCAAGAAAAAGATAAGTCAATCGAGACAACTTGCCAAATTCAGAAGGAATTCGACCATTTATATCCTTGAGATCACTGAGATCAAGAAACTCGAGAAAAGACAGGTTTCCAAGAAAAGGAGAAAGAGTTCCAGACATTGAGGTGTCGACAGGGTATTCGCTATCCGAAAATAGGCCTGGCCGAGAAAAGTTAACGACTCGGCCTGAAGCATCGCAAGAAATGCCATCCCAGGTCTGGCAACAATCTGTTTGAGGTGTCCATGTATACAGCAGTTTTGAGGGATCTGAAGTGATTTGGTGTTTGAAATCTAATAAGGCTTCTTTGTCGACGGCATGGCAGGCCTTCGATTTCGATGCAGAATCGACGAAGAAGAATAGATGAAAGATGAGCAGAAGTATTTTTCTGAGACTGGAATTCTCCATTAGAGTGAATCAAGACGCTGAAATGATGGACTAAAACTTAAGCTTGGAGATGTGGAATGTCAGAAAGTAGGTTACAGTTTTGTCATGCATTTAGAGTCTTTTTGTCTTGAGGAATCATTTTAAAGAGTGCTCGCATAAATGTTAATTTGTCACATATATTTGCTCTCATTCAATATTCTCTAAGCACATAAAATTGCAAGTGCAATCCCTACACTAAAGAGTGGACACCACGTCGTTCAGTTCGAGTTTCTTAAGAAGATTGAGTCCACATCGAGCCAATTTTTGTTAAAAATTGAAAAAAAATGTAACTATTGATAATGTAACTGAAAAAGAAAATCCAGACAGAAACACAAATGTCGATCTAGTTCTTTTATGCTTCAACAATAAATTGTGAAATGTAAAATGTCGGGTAAATTTCTTGTTTTACTTTCATGCTTGTTGTTTCCAGCAAGAAAGTTGATAATTATTCTGAATATATATTAAATCATGTAATTTTGTATTAATTATAATCTAATTGAGATATTGTAAATAATATAAATTTCATAACTAAAATTAAAATTCATTTTTATAGCTAGAGCCAAGTCGAACCGGAACTATACGGTTTACAATTTTAAGATTCAGAATTAAGCCAATTTTAACTAGAATCGAACTGAACCAACAAGTTAGTTCTGGTTTTGGTTCAGTTCGGATGTAACTGGACAAAATTGTACACTCCTATTTTGAGTTTCAAATGAATATCAAATGCTTAGCAATTCTAAACATTTATTACAAGTTTGACATGCTAAACTACGAAGAATTGGTAAATTTTGCCACATGCCTTCTTTTCATCTTTGAAATTCTATTTTAGATGAGGGAGGGTATCTTTAATCATTTTTCATCATTTGAAATGGGCTACTTTAGAGCTTCTAAGTCATATTATTTATTGGTAGTAAGTGGGAAATGACTTGGATCACAATGCACGCACCCAAGTGAATAATAGGTCTAACAACTATTGAACTAGATGATTGGTCTACAAAATTTTCTTTTTCATTTATATTATTAAATAAACATATAAGTCTAGAGAAGTAAAACGCATTGTGTTCAATAGACAATTTGGAAGAAGAAGAAGAAGAAGAAAAAAAAAAAGAAAACGAAATATATGCAATTTGGGCTATGGTGCGTCAAGCTAGCCACTTGACCTTCTTTAGACGGCCTGATCAGCCTTGTCGAGTTAAAATAAGGGACAACTAGTTTCACCTTTAAAACCTTAGCTTATTGAAACCTGCAAGATTAAATTTTCATTTTAAGGAAAAAAAAAAAAAAACTGAACCGCCGTATTAATTGATTTTGGTGATTGTTGTGCTGTTTTGATGCAAGTAGATGGGTGTTTTATTTGGGCTGGATTCTTGTGATTTGATATAAATAGGATGGTGAAAAAAGTCATGGAAGTAAATGCCTCAAGGAAGACTTTTGAGAGCACCCAGTTTTTCACAATTAAAAATTAGCATCGATTTGAGCCTCATCCTTGGTCCAAAATGCATTTTGGAATAGTATTTTGTTAGAGAATGTTAGATTATAAATTAGAGAAATGTTCTGAGTTTGTATATAATATTATTTTTTTGAAAAATGTATGATTGAAAATAAAAGGAAAAAATATATTTTAAAAATAATGAATATCAAACAAAGGCAATATATACAATATATTGAGATTTGAGAATACTCAAATTTTTCGCTTATTTATTTTAGGATATTTTAAAGTACCAGAATAAAAATCCTAATCTATGTTGGTTATTTTAAAATCATTATATTCAGGAAGGAGTGAAACTCTACTTAAAAAGTGAAAAAAATTAAAATCATAATCAGACTAAAAACTATGAGAAGAATTCATAATTGTAGTCATGTGAGGTGTACAAAAGCTGATAAGGATAAGCTTAGTTTGAACGTTACTCTATGTATGTCCATTTAGAATTACTCATGATTCGATTGCATCAATGTATAATGGTGTGTCTACATACTTCAAATTAATAGTGTTAGGAGGAGTTCACAGAGTTAGTACAATATTCCAACAGTTTTATGTGCGTAAAATGAAAGTCAATCTGATCTAATATTACAGAAACAAGTAAACTTAAAATATATCAAAGATCAAAGAACAGGATACAGTAAACAAAAAGGATAACGACTTATCTGTTATAGCCAAAGCGACCAAATACCAGTTTTACAACCTCAATCGTTATACAATACCCTTCGAACGTAAATCACAACCATCTGATGGA
>CAIGRB010143693.1:12268-30123 GCA_903798255.1 Fraxinus quadrangulata
GACATCAATTTCACAAAATTTATCAAATTGGCTACAGTAATATTCTATCCCATTGTCTAATCTTATAGCCTTTATTCTGCAATTGCTCTCATTTTCAACCAAATTCTTAAACCTTTGAAATGCTCCAGAAAATTCAGACTTCTGTCTCAGAAAATATACCCAGCACATCTTAGTCAAATCATTAATAAAAAGCACAAAATACTTGCTGCCATTTAAAGTAGGGGTTCCCATTGGACCACACACATCAGAATGGATAAGCTGTAGCTTGTCTGAAGCCCTTCTATACGGATTTTTTAGAAATGGCAACCTAGTTTACTTTCCCAATTGACAGATTTCACATACACATCCATCATCCTTACTAATTTCAGTCAAGTTTTCAACCAACTCTAAATCATGTAATTATCTAAGTGATGTGTAGTTAGCATGCCCAATTCTTTTATGCCACAGTGAAGACTCAATAACAGTACTTGCTAGTGCCTAGTCACCTACAATTTTCAATTCTAAAGGGAAGTTTCTATTCCTCATGCCAATGGTCATCACTTCTTTATTTTTTGAATCAAATATAGTGCATCTCTTATGTTTGAATACCAAAGTATAATTTTTTTCAATTAATTGATCGACACTTATCAAGTTTTGATCAATATTTGGAACATATAAAACATCATAAATATACTTGGTACATGTCAAGGTCTGCACTGATATTTCATCAACTCCCTTCACCTGTACAAACTTTCCATTCCCTACTTTAAATTTTGATCTATAGCCTTCCTCTAGCTTTACAAAGATGCTGAAATTTGAGGTCATATGGTGTGTATATCCATTGTCTAATAGCCATATTTCATCACTACTGTAGGCCCTTTCATTCATTGCCTTGAACAAATGCTCCTCCTGGTGATGAATTTTTACCACCTGAGCGTATTGTGAATCCTGCTTCTCCTTTTGATTTTTACACACTTTTTGAATATGTCGAAATTGTTTACATGCTCTGTATTGGACTCCTGGCTTGTACAAACACCATTTGGGAGAATGGCTGATTTTCTTGCAATGAGGACAGGGTGGATTCTTGCCTACAGTTCTGCTACTTTCTTCTTTCTTCTTTTCAGTTTGTTGCTTATTCACACCAAAGCTTGTTTGAGCTTTATACTTTTCCTTGGCAAATAGGGCTCCTTCAACTAGTTTTTATTGTCTAAACAACCTCATTTGCTCAGTTGCTTGCAAAGCATTTTTGAACTCAGATAAGGTAATGACAGACATGTCTCTGGAATCTTCAAGTGAAGAGATTTTTGCCTCAAATTCCTTAGGCAAACTGATAAGGACCTTTTCTACCACATGCTTATTAGGTAATTCATCCCCTAACAACCTTATTTCGTTCATCACTTTCATCAACCTATCTGAGTAATCTTTAACAGATTCAGCCTCCTTCATCTTCAATGTCTTATACTACCTTCTAAGATTGAGAATTTGCATTTACCTTGTCCTTGCATTCCCCTAAACTCCTCAAGCAACCTGTCCCAAACCTCATTTGCTCTTACAAAAGTAATGATCCTGGTAAAGATTGCATCAGAGATGGCTGATTGAATGCAAGATAAAGTCTTAAACTTTTTTGCAACCTCCTCACTATGTTACTTCAGTTGAGCTATAGTCGGATTTGCTCTAAGTGGTGGTGGCTCTGCTCCAGATTCTGTGATTTCCCACATATCATAGGCTTTCAGATAAGCCTTCATCTTCGTAGCTTAAAATCGTAGTTCTCACCTGTAAACACCGAGGGTAAAGGTTCTGAGAAACTGCCTGAAGCCATCTTCTTACCGGTATGATGAAAGGTTTGACTGATCTTACTGGATTGTACATGTCTTATTGATTTTTTAAGTTCTTACCGAGTTTGTGGTGCTTACCGATTTTGATTGAACTTACCAGATTTACACAAACTTACTGGATTTGATAGATCTTACCGGATAGTGAAGTTAACGGATTTGCACAATGCTTACTGGTTTTGCACACAACTTACCGTATTTGTTATGAGCTTACCGATTTGTGCAGAAACACTCTTTTTTTTTTTCATTTTTCTGCTCTCTTTCGTTTCTTCAAAGATCATTAAATGCTCTGATACCACTGAAGGATATTTGAACAAACAAGAGGAGAAGAAAAAATAGAGAATTTTCATCACACTTTCAATGGTTTTTACACGGTTGAATATATAGCCATGATTTGATACAAAAAAATTTAGTTTTTATCAACAACCATACTAACTACTACCACTAAGTCATACTTGACAATACTTTAACTTATGACAACAAAAGTGTCATTTACACCATTTCGTTCAACACTCCTCCTTGAAACTTTTGTTGGAAACATAACGACATTTTCTTAGTGTTTCAAATCTTTTCTTTGGTAGTGCCTTAGTTAAAATATCAGCATATTGATCAATTGAACAGCAATGCACTAGCTTCACTTCAAGATGTTTTTGTACTTGCCTAGTTGCATGATACTTGATCTTGATGTGTTTTGTTCTACCATGAATCACCAAATTTTTAACCATAGCAACAGCTGACTGGTTATCACAATATATCACAGTAGCTTCAGTTTGTTTGTAGTTAAGATCCTCCAAAACTTTCCTCAACCAGATGGCATGGTTAGTTGCTTTGAAGCTACAATATACTCTACCTCAATAGCTGATTGAGCAACCATTTTTTGCTTCATTGAATTCAGCCAGATAATAATTGAACCCAAATAAAAAACATAATCAGAGGTGCTTTTCATGTCATCATAGGAACCAGCCCAATCACTATCAGTATAGCCAACCAATTTCGGATTTCCTGACTTCCTATACTAAATTCCCATTTTTGCATTCCCTTTGATGTATCTAAGAACTCTCTTTGCTGCTTGGAAATGCACTTCACTTGGTTCTTGTCTGAATCTGGAGAGCAGATTTGCAATAAAGGTAATGTCTGGTCTTGTAATGGTTAAATACAAAAGACCTCCTACCAAGCTTATATAGATCTTTTCATGAGTCTTCCTGCCTCCATCTTCCTTCATTCACTTTAGGTTTTACATCAAGGGAGTTCTCACTGGTTTGCATTTTTCCATGCTAAACTTCTTTAGCATCTCTTTAGCATATCTCCTTTGACAGACAAAAATTCCTTCCTGAGACTGATTTTTTTCCATGCTAAGAAAGTACTGCATTTTCCTGAGGTCGGTCATCTTAAATGCCTACTTCATTTCATCTTTCACTTGCTCAATTAAAGCTTGATTGCTATCAGTTATTAGAAAATCATCAACATATAAAGAGATGAAAATCACTTCTCCCTCTAAATGCTTGATATAAAGTGTTTGCTCATTGACACTTTTACTGAAACCAAGTCTACTCAAATTCTCATCTATTCTGCTGTACCAGGCTCTTGGAGCTTGCTTCAAGCCATAAAAGCCTTTTTCAACAGATAGACCTTATCCTCTGCTCTAGCTACTAGAAAATCATCAGGTTGATCAACAAATATCTCCTCATTTAAGTAGCCATTTAAGAAGGCCGACTTAACATCCAGCTCATAAATTTTCCAACCTCCTTGAGTTGCAATAGTAAATAGTAATCTCATTATTTCATATCTTACTACTGGTGCAAGAATATATGTGAAGTCAATGCCAATGCCAAGTTGTTGATTATATCCCTTCACAAACAGCCTGGCTTTCAACTTGTTGATTGAACCATCAGGGTTCAATTTAGTTTTGTACACCCATTTGACTCCTATCACATTCTTATCTTTTGGCCTGTCAACTAACACCCAAGTTTCATTCTTCTCAATCATATTTAGCTCTTCCTTCATTGCAGACATCCACTCTTCAGAATTCTCAGCTTCTGCAAAGTTTGAGGGCTCTAGTTGAGTTGAATTATACCTGGCATACACATCAGCTAATGGTTTAGTCCTCAGCACTTCATTTTCTGAATCTGAATCACTATTAGATTCCTTTTCTTCTTCTTCATTGACATCAATTTCACAAAATTTATCAAATTGGCTACAGTAATATTCTATCCCATTGTCTAATCTTATAGCCTTTATTCTGCAATTGCTCTCATTTTCAACCAAATTCTTAAACCTTTGAAATGCTCCAGAAAATTCAGACTTCTGTCTCAGAAAATATACCCAGCACATCTTAGTCAAATCATTAATAAAAAGCACAAAATACTTGCTGCCATTTAAAGTAGGGGTTCCCATTGGACCACACACATCAGAATGGATAAGCTGTAGCTTGTCTGAAGCCCTTCTATACGGATTTTTTAGAAATGGCAACCTAGTTTACTTTCCCAATTGACAGATTTCACATACACATCCATCATCCTTACTAATTTCAGTCAAGTTTTCAACCAACTCTAAATCATGTAATTATCTAAGTGATGTGTAGTTAGCATGCCCAATTCTTTTATGCCACAGTGAAGACTCAATAACAGTACTTGCTAGTGCCTAGTCACCTACAATTTTCAATTCTAAAGGGAAGTTTCTATTCCTCATGCCAATGGTCATCACTTCTTTATTTTTTGAATCAAATATAGTGCATCTCTTATGTTTGAATACCAAAGTATAATTTTTTTCAATTAATTGATCGACACTTATCAAGTTTTGATCAATATTTGGAACATATAAAACATCATAAATATACTTGGTACATGTCAAGGTCTGCACTGATATTTCATCAACTCCCTTCACCTGTACAAACTTTCCATTCCCTACTTTAAATTTTGATCTATAGCCTTCCTCTAGCTTTACAAAGATGCTGAAATTTGAGGTCATATGGTGTGTATATCCATTGTCTAATAGCCATATTTCATCACTACTGTAGGCCCTTTCATTCATTGCCTTGAACAAATGCTCCTCCTGCTGATGAATTTTTACCACCTGAGCGTATTGTGAATCCTGCTTCTCCTTTTGATTTTTACACACTTTTTGAATATGTCGAAATTGTTTACATGCTCTGTATTGGACTCCTGGCTTGTACAAACACCATTTGGGAGAATGGCTGATTTTCTTGCAATGAGGACAGGGTGGATTCTTGCCTACAGTTCTGCTACTTTCTTCTTTCTTCTTTTCAGTTTGTTGCTTATTCACACCAAAGCTTGTTTGAGCTTTATACTTTTCCTTGGCAAATAGGGCTCCTTCAACTAGTTTTTATTGTCTAAACAACCTCATTTGCTCAGTTGCTTGCAAAGCATTTTTGAACTCAGATAAGGTAATGACAGACATGTCTCTGGAATCTTCAAGTGAAGAGATTTTTGCCTCAAATTCCTTAGGCAAACTGATAAGGACCTTTTCTACCACATGCTTATTAGGTAATTCATCCCCTAACAACCTTATTTCGTTCATCACTTTCATCAACCTATCTGAGTAATCTTTAACAGATTCAGCCTCCTTCATCTTCAATGTCTTATACTACCTTCTAAGATTGAGAATTTGCATTTACCTTGTCCTTGCATTCCCCTAAACTCCTCAAGCAACCTGTCCCAAACCTCATTTGCTCTTACAAAAGTAATGATCCTGGTAAAGATTGAATCAGAGATGGCTGATTGAATGCAAGATAAAGTCTTAAACTTTTTTGCAACCTCCTCACTATGTTACTTCAGTTGAGCTATAGTCGGATTTGCTCTAAGTGGTGGTGGCTCTGCTCCAGATTCTGTGATTTCCCACATATCATAGGCTTTCAGATAAGCCTTCATCTTCGTAGCTTAAAATCGTAGTTCTCACCTGTAAACACCGAGGGTAAAGGTTCTGAGAAACTGCCTGAAGCCATCTTCTTACCGGTATGATGAAAGGTTTGACTGATCTTACTGGATTGTACATGTCTTATTGATTTTTTAAGTTCTTACCGAGTTTGTGGTGCTTACCGATTTTGATTGAACTTACCAGATTTACACAAACTTACTGGATTTGATAGATCTTACCGGATAGTGAAGTTAACGGATTTGCACAATGCTTACTGGTTTTGCACACAACTTACCGTATTTGTTATGAGCTTACCGATTTGTGCAGAAACACTCTTTTTTTTTTTCATTTTTCTGCTCTCTTTCGTTTCTTCAAAGATCATTAAATGCTCTGATACCACTGAAGGATATTTGAACAAATAAGAGGAGAAGAAAAAATAGAGAATTTTCATCACACTTTCAATGGTTTTTACACGGTTGAATATATAGCCATGATTTGATACAAAAAAATTTAGTTTTTATCAACAACCATACTAACTACTACCACTAAGTCATACTTGACAATACTTTAACTTGTAGTAGGTTCAAACTAGCCTAACTTTACATTATTACATGGGTGAGACATAAACCAAAAACATGTGACTAAATTGTAACAAAACACAATTGTTAAGTGACAACAAAAGTGTCATTTACCCTATTTCGTTCAACAGTATGATCATGAATTTGATTCAGGATTTTGTTTGGAGTCCATTTTACATAGTTGATTAAAGATGGGATAATATTATTTGATTCATCGACAATCTGATTTTTGAAATATTTATTCTCGGATTTTCAGTAAATTTTTACTACAATGTTATACCAAACAATGATAGAGTAGGCTCTTCATGAGGGTTTTTGGCTCCTTCATCATGTACTTTGACATATTCGACAATGCTTTAATTTTTTTGCCTGTTTGCCGGTTTACTATCATTTTCCACAAAACAATGATAGAATCACTGTAAAATATTTTCAATTTTTATTTTGACCATTTACATATCCAAAAATTGCGACAAAGAACAAGGTTTCAATTATTCCCATATGAATACACGTGGTGGAAAGCTACAAATCTTTTTTCAATATCTTCTTAAAGACATTAGTGCAAATTTCCTTTCCCCTTACATCCCTGATGAGATCAAATAAATGTCTACTTATGGTACTTAAAATATGTCTGAAAAGAAAAATAATTTACTTTAAAATAGAAGGCAAAATATAATCATAGACCAGTACTAAACAGCAATAAAGATAAGATTGCCCTTTGAGATTTCTAATGTTAATCGTTTAAGGAAATGAAATATGTAATCTTTCAGATAAATTTTTTTTCTCAATGCATACTAGGAGGTTTTTACAAGGTTTGGAGTTACCAAGTATGAGTCATTATAGAGGCAAATATTATTACGTGTAACGCATTTTTCGCACAATTCATGTTTTGTATTATGGTGTTTATTAAATGTTTCAAACTAGATTTGTAACAACACAATAAAAAGACAGGATGAAATTCGATAAATTCAAAATCAGTAGGTGAGTTAAATATATAGATAGTCTGACTTTTGTGAAAAATACAAATCATAATGCTAAATCAAACAAATGAGAAGAAGAACCAAAAGAGGAAGAAGAGAGAAATCGATTCTATGGCCTCCAAAATTAGGGTAAATTGTAAAGATACAAATGAGTTTATATACTACAAAACAACGGAAATATAAAAGACGAAACTATCCTTAACCTAATATATTTATTACGTTAACATCCCCCTCAAACTCACGATGTTACAACAAGAAGCAACGAGAGTTTGTCAAGCAAGAAACGAAAACAATGAATCGGATGTGACTTCGTGAAGAAGTTAGCAAGCTGCAACGATGAAGAGACAAAATTTAGGGAAATAGTGCCAGTCTGCAGAAATCAAATCTTCAAAAATGCTATTATGTCAACCAAGCTGAACAAAGAACTCAAAGTTGATGATTATGAAAAATCATCATCCACCAATCTAACCAAATCGATGCAAACACCGAACCAACACCAAATCAAATTTCAGATGAACTGGACATGTACCAAACCAAATTTCCAATCCCGTGAACCGGGCATATACCAATCCAAATTCCCAATCCCGTGAACCGGGCATATACTAAACTAAATTCCCAATCCCGTGAAGCGGGTATATACTAAACCAAATTTCCAATCCCATGAATTGGGCATATGCTACATCAAATTCCAGATTACCTACTATAACCAAAAGCTTAAAGAAGAGAAAACTCCAAACAAGTTTAAGAGGAGAAAAGACCCAACTTCGAACAAAAGCAACCAACAACAACTCTCGCGGCCCAAAAAAAACACCAAATTGCCAACAAAACCCATGGCCCAAATCAAAATTTTCGATCCACACAAGCTAACATTCCACAATAAAATCAAACCAATTAAATAATTGGCTCAATTACTCCAATAAGATGAAATAAGACAGCAAATAAATCAAATAACAGTGCCCAATAAGATAGTCCAACGGTAACCCAACTAAATAATCCGAAGAATATTTTAATCCAGCCCAACAAAAGAAAGCCCAAACAACACCTAATCCAATAACCTTAATCCATCAGTCCATATACAAGCCTACTTAAATACTATTCATCCAATAACCATAACAACAAACCAATGCCCAAGCCCATTATCGCAAAATGCCTAATTAGCCCAATTACTCCAATAAGATGAAATAAGACAGCAAATAAATCAAATAACAGTCTGAGCCCAATAAGATAGTCCAGCAACGGTAACCCAACTAAATAATCCGAAAAATATTTTAATCCAGCCCAACAAAGGAAAGCCCAAACAACACCTAATCCATCAGTCCATATACAAGCCCACTTAAAAACTATTCATCCAATACCCATAACAACAAACCAATGCCGAAGCCCAGTATCGCAAAATGCCTAATTAGCCCAAACCTAATGCCAAAAATCACATTCTTACAAACAACCCATAAGCAGTCCATTAATCCCAGGCCCATATCCATTACTCAATATACCCACCAAACACTGACCCATAACCTGGCCCAATTACTTAAATAGCCCAATAAACACAAGCCAAAATTAAACTCAAGCCCACTACCGTCAACCCTATAGTGCCGCTCCAGCACACGACCGCCATCCCTGTTTGCCGTTGAAGCAATAGCCACCATCATACGCTGCCATCATCATCATCGTTACATATAATATCTTGGAGGATTGCAAGAGCTCCATTAGCTTTGATATACAATCCAGTTTACTTTTTGTCTGAACATCCTGAGCAACAAGATCCCAGTCATGCCACACTGGTTTCAATGGGTTTCGACAGAAACTCAGCGAGACAAGCTCTCATTCGTGCCAGAAATGATATTAATGCTGCTACTAACATTCTGCTCGAGTCACAGATGCACTGAGAGGGGTCGTAATTTTGCATTGGAGAATGAAACCCAAAATAGAATTTGAAATTTGAAATCTGAACTCGCTTAACAGGTAAAATTTCTGCTTCTGTCCAAACACTGCGTCGATTTCCACTGTTTATTAACATGAAATCATCTGCTAATTTTTTCTCTTCTCGTAGTTACCAGTTTTGAAGCACTTTTCACAAAGAATAAAGCTCTCTTTCTTTGTGTACTTGTAGTGCACTGAACCACAGTTCTCTTTACAACTCCCACACACCATCTTTCTCACCACACGGCTGAGCAAATCGTTTTCACAGAAACAATAAGGTCCAAACCTAAGCTCAATAACCCACACAACCTAAACCAGCCAAAAAGAAAATCAAAAGAAGAAAGATAAAATTGCTAGCCGCGAGAGCTAAAAACTCTGAAATCATATGGCTGCTCAAAGGTTATGTACTACAGCTTTGATACCATGTGAAAAATACAAACTATAATGCTAAATCAAATAAAGGAGAAGAAGAACCAAGAAGAAGAGAGAAATCGATACTAGAGCCTCCAAAATTATGGAAAATCGTAAAGATACAAATGATTTTATATACTACAAAACAAAGGAAATNATTCTAGAGCCTCCAAAATTAGGGTAAATTGTAAAGATACAAATGATTTTATATACTACAAAACAAAGGAAATATAAAAAACAAAACTACCCTTAACCTAATATATTTATTACGTTAACAACTTTTAGTCCAGCAACGATGCTTGCTCACTTGTCTACAAATGATAGCTTGCTCATAATAGACTAAAGCGTGATGCAATCGACGAATCTAGCAAGATTGACACAATGGTGAGGTTTCTAATTCGAAGTTTTGAATGCCAAAAACTATTTATATTAACAATCCTTACAATCTCGTTACCAAATATGTTTTTAGTTATATTACGAAGACCTCTTGTTGAGTCTATTGTGACTTAAAAGAGAAAAATAAGAAAACGTGATTTGTCATTACAACTTCACACTTCAAATAAAAATTTTTGGTGCAACAAAATACAGCTCGGTTGAACCTCAGCCCTTGGATCTACTACAGAAGATCTCAGCCTTTGGTGAGGAGTATATAATACTCTCCATTAGAGATTCTAGGGCGCATTTTCGCATGAATTTTTGCTCTATGCAACCATGAAGAAGCTATCAATCACTCTCTTGGTTCTTCTTAACTTCTGACTGAAGATTCTTGAGTGAAGAATATAGAGAGATTATTGTGTAGTCAGCAGCGCTTTACAGTGTGTTGATTCTCTTAGTGTGTATGAGATGATCCATCCCGAATCACTCTCATGGGCTCGAAACGCGACGTGCGCTAATAATAGATGCTAACTAGATGCCAAATCCACCACCAAGGCTTACTACTACAAAATATCACAAGATCAAATTATGAAAAATATAGTGCGATGGACACAAAATAAATATTTTGTGCTCTACCAAAATGCATCATATCGTGTGGCTATAACTCTGAAATCATAAGGCTCCTCAAGCTATCAAGAACCAATACTACCTGTGAGGAAAATTGTGGAAAATATATATATGAGCTCTTAGCTCAATGAGTGGAAAATTTTAAAATAATTATATTTTTTCATTTATATATTTTTATCAAAATTCAAGTGGAAATCATTTAACAGTTCACATTATAATAACAATAATAATCAAGAAGTGAGACATCTCATAACACTGAAGAATGTATCTCATAGTCATGATATAATCATAAACTCAAATCCATATCATCTCATCACATCACATGTAATCCACTAGAAATGTACTAACTGAAATCTGTAACCCGCCACTTGGGCTAAACACTTTCGCCACGGGCCTTTGTCCCTCCGTGAACTAAAGCTGGTCTCAAAAATCTGTAATCCGCATCTCGGCTAAATACTCTCACCACGGGCCTCTCCGTGAACGAAAGTTTTATAAAATTAGGGGTGCTTTTCTGGTCGATCTCACAATCTTTGAATTTCACATACATTATAGTGAAAGAACATTTCCATATTAATCATGTAATTGAACAAATAATTCATATAATAGCACGTAATATAATAATGTATGTACTTTATCAATAATTGAAAACATACAAATTTTCCCACTCAGTGAACAGTCTATAGAAATCTTGCTAAATTGACGAACATTTCCAACATTTCACGTCACTACCTGAAATAACGTGATAATAACCAAATTAAAAATTGACAATTAAATTAGTACAAATCCATCACTTAATTCCTCTACTTCTATATTTATTCCTGCATTTCTATTTTTCTAAATTTTCCTCTCTTTGATTATTTATCAACCAATCACCACTAGTGATAATTTGCTAATCCATTGCCCTCTCTTCTCTATCAACTTAGAATCGACTACCTCTTTCAATTTCATTCCTTATATTAATATCTCGTTTGATTTGCATCTAAATTATAACTATCAATGCACACTACACAAATGAGGTAACAATATTATATCTGTTTTCGTGTTACTTTGCTATTGTGAGGATAAATTAAACAGAGAACTTACCAAATAAGTAAATTTAGGTTAAATTACATACTTGTACCAATGGTGCTATTTAATCCAATTTCATCTCTTCCCTTTCATCAGTATACTACTTCCCATACTAACATAAAGCTATCTAATTAGGTAAGTCCCATTTTAATAATTTCAGTTACTGTACATATACATTTACCAAACCCATCCTCAATTGACACAATTCCTCTATTGAATTTTGGTCCCTTCTTTAACTTTCAATCTTATAACTACTTGCTGAATTTTTCATCTAGAAAGCTCAAACCTAGAAAAATTAACATAATTTTTACTTACCTTTAAATCCAATGAGAAATTGAAAAAAAAAAAAGTATAACCCAATCTTCTTCTTCTTCTTCTTCTTTTCCTCTTCCTGTTCCCATTTTCCTCCCTTTCCTTTTCCTTTTTTCCTTTCTTTTTTTTTTTTCCCAGTTTTCCTGTTCTGTCCCAGCTTTCTGTTTTCTTCTTTTTCTTTTCTTTCTTTCCTTGTCTTCTTTCTTCTCTTCTTCTCCCTCTCTTTTCTTCTTCTCCCTCTCTTATCTTCTCTCGTTCTCTCTCGATCCTTCTCCTCTTTTCCTTTTTTTTCCTCCGTGTGAATCCATATATGTATATATATAATGTATAACTATTGAATAATTGCAAGTCAAGTCCCCAATATATATATATATGTATAACTATTGAATAATTGCAAGTCANAACCGGAGTTACAAAACGAGTTTAGAGAAATGGGTTAAACCCTTCGTATACTATTGTGTACATCCCCTTTTTAATGTACACCAAATTTGATCCTAGAGAAATATACCATGCAGTCTACACAAGGAGAGATGATTCAAGACCTGCCACGGCAAAAACATCCCCCTTGTATGCAATACACTATTATAACCCATCATTCATATTCGAAGTCAATATTATTTATTCAAAGTCAAATGTTTGATTTGTCGAAGTTAAAGTTAATTAGGGACTTAAATAGAATGAATTATTTTATTGGGGTTTATTTTACAATTAACAATACTTGAGGGTGTTATGTTATATATATATATATAACATAACACCCTCAAGTATTGTTAATTGTAAAATAAACCCCAATAAAATAATTCATTCTATTTAAGTCCCTAATTAACTTTAACTTCGACAAATCAAACATTTGACTTTGAATAAATAATATTGACTTCGAATATGAATGATGGGTTATAATAGTGTATTGCATACAAGGGGGATGTTTTTGCCTGTGGCAGGTCTTGAATCATCTCTCCTTGTGTAGACTGCATGGTATATTTCTCTAGGATCAAATTTGGTGTACATTAAAAAGGGGATGTACACAATAGTATACGAAGGGTTTAACCCATTTCTCTAAACTCGTTTTGTAACTCCGATTTTTGAGATAGTATTGCAAAGTGAGTATTAATCCGCCTCCTTGGAGCTCAAACGGTGAACCTATAGCTTGCTTTTTATCTGATTTCTTCTTTTGGGTTTATTTACTGTCTGTTCGCGATATTACCTTGGGCTTGGGCTGATTGTGGTGCTAGGTAGATTAACACCTCCCCCTCTCTCTCCCTCCCAAATAGTTGACCTGTTTGGGTTTAAGTTTACGATATTGGGAATTTGTTAACGCTTCAATCAATAAAATTTGAGTTAAGATGATGCATATGACGATTAAGAAATCTTCATTTTTTAATTTTATAATGTCAAAAATTTGTTCTCATAATTAGGAAATTTTAAATTTTCATTTTATGGTAACTATGATGAGAATTAGAATGTTCGTAACAATTAACTCCATCTTGTTATTGTCACATGTAATTATTTTAAAACTACATTAAGTTCCGTTCTTACTGGCCTTTTAGTTCTACTTTTTTAATGTGTCTTCCTTTTCTCATGATGCAGGGAGGAGAATTTCTCAATAGTCAATCCTCTTACTGGTAATGTTAGTCCGAACAAAATGGTATCAGAAAGTGCTGGTTATGAGATTCAGGGTTGGCTGCTGTAGGGCATGGCTTTTCGAAACTTGAGCTTAAGGTTGATTTTGAGCCCTAATGTAACAAAGGTAGGGCTAATATCTATTGATGAGAAATGTAAAATGCTGAAGTCTTTGGATTTACAGGTGATTGGCCATATTTTATTTGTACTTTCTATTCTATAATCTGAATTTCATTTGAGCAGTACTCTGATTTGGATAAAAATTTTGACTAGCGAACTTGAAATCAATGAAGTTCATTTGTATTGTACTTGAATTTAGAACAAGAATCGAGCTTTTCTACTTGCACTTTTGCCTTGGCATATATAGCTGTTCAAGTTGCATGGAATGACAATGAGGAGTGGAAAAATACTGGGAGAATTGAGTTTCCCTTGCTAGATTAGAAGGGAAGCTTGGAAAGGGATGGACATTGGATAAAAAGTGTTATTTTCTTTTATTCCAACTGAACACATGTCTATTGGCATTGGATAGAAAGTCCCTTTACATTTTCCCCATTATTAAACATAGCATTAGTGTGTATTTCATTTCAGTTCTACAAAATCTCTTCCTATATGTTAATCGAGTTTAAAGTTCTGTGATTAAATTATCATTGCTGGATATGTTAACTGCTATGCCTAATCTTTTGTTACACCCTCTTCTTAAAGAAGTAATATGTTGAAGATAAAGATCTAGCTTCTACTTGCGAGTATTATACTCAACTTGAAGATTTGAATTATTGGTTTTGCAAAAGTTTGACTGACACTAGATTGGTTCAGCTAGTATCCTTGTTTATGTGGGAATTTTGAGATCCCTTGGTTTTGCTGCCTGTCCATGTCGAAGTCTTTCGGATGTCTCGTTACAAGATGTGGAAATTCACCACGAATCTCTTGAAACTTTATCATTATATTCAGAGTTCAACCACGACAAAGGCTTACTTTCTGCATGCAAAGGATGGCCTCTTTTGAATTCTTCGGCTAAAGGATGTCTTCTTTGGAAATCTGTGAAGATAGAGTTCAAAAACATAGAGGTGATGCTTTGCAAGCTGTTGGAAGTCTTTGTTTAGTTTTGGAGTTATCGGCTTTGTCGGGTTTTGATACCCAATAAATTCGGATGATTATGTAAGTATTGTTTATATCAATCGACATCGACCAAATGACTGAATGTACATCGACACCACAATTTGATAAACCAATCACGTAATTCACTTGGAACATTTGAAGCAGTCTAATTTAATTAGTGCTGCTCATGGCCCAACCCAAACATAGATGGCTTTTATTTGTTAACAGCCCACCTATTATTTCCTATTGGGCCTAACCCTAAAAGCCTACATCCAATCCCTATTTATGTGTACCAGTTACTTACTGTTGCAAAGTGAGGAAAAATTAATAACCTTGTTTTGAGAGATAAAACGGCAGTCGGCTTTTGCTTTGTGCTCTCTAGCCTAGCTTTGTTCTTACCCTTTTTGGTGCTTCTGTTCCTTCACTTCCCAGCCTTTGTGGCTGATTCCTGTAGTTTTTATATCCTCCATTTTCAGTCCTTGGTGGGCAGAAACCTATAGCAACTGGTTTTGTGGGTTTATGCTTGGTTTGTGATTGGGTTTATAGATTTTGGTGATCGATCTAACTCACTGAGCCCGGATCCTTGGTGGATTGAAGAATCAATTATTAACAGGCTCTATACAGCTGTGGGAAATTGACGGAAAAGTTAGGCATCCTTTATAAGTTAAGAAATATGGAATCCCTGTCCTCTACATAATTCCCTACATAAATCTTTGGCTATCTGTCGTAAATATTCTCTCATTTCTTACTCTTATCATGTGAATTATGAAACTTTGATCATATGCAGTGTAGATCATTGTGCCTGTGTTGATATGGAGCCTATATGAAACAATTTCAGTTTAACCAACAAGAATTTTAACATATTTTGTGGCTCCAATCTCTTACTCTTCTGGTCCGTATATTCATGGGACCTCCACTTCTTTCTCTCTTGAGACTTTTGCCGATGTAATTTTAGGGAGATCCTGTTGTTCATTGGGGTGCACAAATGCAGTTGTCTTTTTATTAGCTTGTCTTTCATTAGAGACTTGGCCAAGCATGCTCTACACATCATCATTCTGCGCTGGATTAGTTAGTTTCACTGATAATTTGGAAGGCTGATATTATTAAAATTTTCTTATTTTATTTAGTTCATGTGTCACATTTTGTTCATCCTGTGCCTTGATATCGATGCCTCAAGTGTCTATTTTGTACAACTAATGCACTAACTTTATTTGCCCTCTCTAGGGTTGAAAATGATGCTAGTAGGGATGGTTTGTAGGATTTAAACAAGCCTTTAATGAATTAAACACTCAAGCAATAAGTGTAATCCTTCAAAACTCAAGAACACTAAAAAAAATTTGAATATAAAGAAGGAAAAAGATAATTTATATGCTTTGTGGAATATATATAGTTCAATAATGTTTTTTCATCATGTTGTCTTGAACAAGGATCACCTATTTATGGTCCTCAAATGTCTTCTACGAAATAGTGCCAAAAAAGTATGAAAAATCACCAAATTCAAAAGCACAATTGCCAAAAAAGGCCACAAAATTGACATATGTGGTCGCATAGGCCAATCCTATGCGCAACCGCATAGGCCAATCAATACAGTGGCTTCAAGTCCGTGTATTGGTCTATGCGACCACATGGTTCTTAGAACTATGCGGCCGCATAGTTCATTTATTTGTCTTTAATTTCATTTTCTCATTCCACATCATTTTATTAAAAATTGAACAATATTTTCAACAATCCCTACTTGTTCAAATTTTATAAATCATTTTCATAAATCAAATTACAAGTTTAACTTTTCAAAATCAGGTTTTTTATATTTAATTAAATATTAATTATATAATTTTCATCCCAATTAATTAATTTTACCCAAATCAAAACCTAGTATTCATTTCTCTCTCCCTAACCGTTCATTTCTCTCCTTCTCGTCCGTTTCTCTAATATCCATTTCTGTCTTCTCTCCTATCCCTCATCGACGACGACGGCGCTCGTAACACCTCCCATATCTGTCGACGGCGATATCTTCCCTCTTCTGTGATACAGCAACGCAGAACCAACCGTCTCCATCATTTATTTTTTTATTTTTTTAATTTTTGAGTGGTGTGGTAGAGGTCTTCGGTGAGGCGGAGGTTGTGTGATGGTTGTGTTGCAGCGGGTGCATGTGCGGTGCTTTGATTGTGCGTGCGCGTGCATGCGACGACAATCGTGCTATTGTGTGTGTGTTGGTGTAGTGCGGTGGAGGTGTAGATCTGTATATTTTTTTTGTTTGAGAGGTGCAGTGGTGGTGGAGGTGTGGAGTGAGGTTGCGGTATGATGGGGGGTGTGTGTTCTTGCGTGCGTGCGACGGCGGCGATTATTTTTGTGCGGTGATCACGATTTGAACGATTGCTGTGGAGGTGGAGGTGCAGTTGAATGGTGGTGGTTTGACGATTGCTGTGGGTGCGAATAAAATTTTGGATTTGTCATCGATTTATAATATGTGACCTAATTGTTACTGTGACTCACAATTTATTAAGTTGTAATCGAGCTGTGACCAATAAAAATGTTAATTTTGTACTCGATGACTAAGCCGTGACTTATAAAATTTTCTATTTGTGACAGAGAAATACCTATAAAATTTGTGATTTGTGGCCATAAAATAAGTTTTGAACAATAATTTGATAAATTGTGATCGATCTGTAATGAATAAATGAGTTGTTAAGGTCACAGTTTACTGGTCACATGTTTGAGTTCACAAGTCATGGTCATTTTGTATATGTCACAAATCAATATAAACGGGTCACAGATTAGTATGATCAGTTAATTTGATAGTTAAAAGTGGCTAATTAATTCGTCGTTAAGATCACATATCAATGTTACATGTTTGAGTTCACATGTCACAGTTATTTTTTATAGGTCACAAATCAATATAAATCAATCACAAATCAATATTAACAGGTCACGTGTGTTTGTAGAATCACTGTTCAAATTTACAGGTCATATTTTATATTACTAGTCACAAGCAACAATCAAGAGGTTAAAATTCGTGTCAACTGTACAAAAAAAATATAACGGAGTTGTATCAGGAATATTTACTGGAGTTGGAACAAATGTCGAAATCTGAGCATTTGCAGAATAAATCGACGGTGGAACGATCACCGAGGCAATCGTCGGAATCGAAGCAGTCTTCGAAACGGTCATCGGAGCAATCGTCGGAACGG
>CAIGRB010143693.1:31135-41569 GCA_903798255.1 Fraxinus quadrangulata
TCTATAATTTTAATTTGAGTTTGTTATTTTTATTATTAGAATTTCATTTTGAAAACAAAACTTGATTTGATCATTAGTTACTATTTTAATTTAAATTGAAACTAAATTAGTTTAAAAATTTATAGTAGATAGTAGTCTCTGTTAGACGATATTCGGATTTAATAAATCCACTTTATTACTTGTCACGATCCGTACACTTGCGAAATTTCACGAACAAGTTTTTGGTGTCGTTGTCGGGGACTAGTTTATTTGCTTTAAATTTTTAGTCAATTATAGTTTTAATTTAGATTTTTTTTCTTTTTATTTTTGTGTGATTTTGTTATCATTTTCGTTGCTAGTGTCCTTGTATGTGAAGTTCGAGAATAGATAATTTAGTACGCTTTGATCCAGAAATCGAACGCACGTTTAACTATAGAATTAGGCAACAACGAGATAACATCATTGCATAACAGAACTGAGAAGTAGAACTGGCACAAGTTGGACAACCAGTCGAGATTGATGAAGATGATTTGCCACTTGGCCAATTCATCACACCACTTGTTGCACGAAATCAATCAAGCATTGCTTATCCTCCATTTGGGCTACCAAATTTTTAACTAAAAACAGACATTATTTTATTGTTCCAGAATGCAGTAACATTTTATGGGAAATCTCATGAAAATTCACACAATCACATCTCACGCTTTTTGGACATCTATCAAAACTATAATTTTCATGGAGCATCTGATGAAACGATCAAGTTGAGACTCTTCCCGCATACACTCAGAGACGAAGCCAGAGAATGGTTGGATGCCTTACCTGCTAGAAGCATTAGGACCTGGAATGATCTCGTACAAAAATTCGTCACAAAATACTTTCCACTGTCGAAAGTAACTAAAATAAGATACGAGATATCCACTTTTTAGCAGGATGAATTAAAGAGTTTTCACGAAGCATAGGAAAGGTTTAAAGACTTGATTAGGAAGTATCCTAACCACGGTATTAAGAAAAATTTGTAAGTTCAGTACTTCTACACTGGCTTAAACCCAGCGTGCCGTGTATCGGTGGATGCAACTTCAAATGAATCTATCACATTAAAATCACCCAATGAAGTTGAGGAATTATATGAGACGATGGCAGCCAACAATGTCTTATGGCCTTCTGAAAGTTCCATACATAAGAAGCATACGAGTCTACATGAGGTGGATGCTTTCTCGGTATTACCAGCACAGATGTTAGCTTTAGAGAACAAGGTGATAGATCACTTGACTACGAGAAATTCAGCAAAAGCAGTGCAAACGAATTTTTGGTTTGCGGTATAGAGCCCACAATAGTGGGGAATGCCTTTATGGCATCTCAAAAGATAAGGAAGTTAACTATGCATAAAATTATCAACTCCAATAAAACAATGCATTAGCAATATATACAATCCAAGTTGGCGTAATCACCATAACTTCTCCTGGAGCAACAACTAAAATAATCAGCAGCAGTCTCCCCCTGATTTTCAACAACAAGAGAAAAAAATCATCTTTGGAAGATATCTTGGATAAATTTATACAGAAGACCAACCAGTACATGGAAAAGACCGAAACAACTTTACAAAATCATTCAACAGTCACAAAAGGGTTGGAAACTCAAATAGGTCAGTTGACCCATACTATCTCAGAAAGACCACAAGGAGCCCTACCTAGTAACACAAAAATTAATCCAAAGGAACAGGTGCAAGCAATTATAATAAAAAGTGGGGTACAACACCTGAAATTACAGTAAAAAGATCAATAGCAGAGACAAATAAAGTGCCAACTTCAGAGGAGCAAGTGGAAGGATCTAAAAAGTCAATTAAGAAAAAATTTAAAGAGAATTTAGACACACCACAGGCTAAGGCGGCAGTTCCTATCAGAGAATATGTACTTCCCATTCAATTTCCTCAGCAATTACATAAACATAAATTGGACAAACAATTCTCCGAGTTCATTGAAGTGTTTAAAAAGTTGCAAATCAACATTCCATTCGCGGATGCTCTAGCGTAAATATCCAGCTACTCAAAATTTATGAAGGGAATTCTCACTAACAAGAGGAAGTTGGAGGATTATAAGACTGTGACGCAAACTGAAGAGTGCAGTACATGTCTACATAATAAATTGCCTCCTGAAAAAGAGAGAAAGAAAAAAAAACAAAAACAAACTAAAATAGAAAAAAATAAAGAAATAAAAAGAAAGTAAAGAAATCAAATAACAGTTAAAAAAATAATAAATTAAAACTAAAAGTAACTAGTCCCCGCTAACGGTGCCAAAACATTATTGCGTTTTTTCTATTGCAAGTGTACGATATCGTAACAAGTAATATAATTGATCTTTGAGTCTGGATTATTGTTCCCAGAGGGACTATATTTCAAGATTTAATTTACTTCTTCCTAAATCCTATTTGATATAAGACAAGTAAAATGTAGTAGTGGTTATGAAAATTATTGTTTTTCTTTTGTGAACTTCAAGAACTTAAAACAAATGGAAAGTATATGAAGATTGTAAACACTAAATTATAGAAGACTCAAATACATAATGAAGATTAGGGTAAAACAAGTTCATATAATGATCACCTTAATTCTTAATCCAGGATTCTAACCTAATGTAGTGTTCGGTCGAATTCTTAAATTGTATTCAATTTACCCCTCTCGAGTTCTTATTGATCCTATTTAACTAATTCAATTCCATATCTCTATACGAATTACCTTTAGTTAAACGAAACACAGTTATAAGAATTCCTATTATGACCGCAATAATTAGTATAGGTATCTCTACACGTTATACTACTTTACCGAATTTTATTACACGATTTAAGCATCAAACTCACATCTCGATTCGTAAGAAACTCAAGTAATCATCAAATTATTCACCGGAGAAGTTCATAACAAAATCAACACATAAAAGAATAACCCACAGAAAAATCTTGAATAAAAAAACTAAAGATCACAAGAGATTACATTGTTTGTCCTAATTTAATGCTTAGTTACGCATAATTTAAAATGAAAAACAAATAAATATCTTTGAGTGTATCACCGGATTAATAGAATAAAGATGTTGAAAAGAATCAACTTTTGCATCAAGGTCTTCTTCTGTTTTCAATTTTTGCTTTAATCTTGAATCTCGTGATTAATTTATTCTCTTGATTTTGCTCTTTGATATCTCGTTGTATCTTTCTTTTTTCAATGTTTGGAACCCTTTTTTAATGTTTTGAACCCCTTAAATCTGTGCCTTCTTTGGTCTATTTATAGTTCCCTACACGTCCTTAGCTAGATTGGAGCCTTTTTCTGGGCTTATCGCAGCCCAAATCAATAAAAAAAAAAACCTTTGGCGGAGGCGCAGCACCTAGGCGCTGTGAAAATTGTCCAGATGGTCGCAGCGCCTGGGCACTACCTTGCTAAAATTCTTCTGCGTCCATTTCAGTATTTTTATCATAACCTTTTCTCCTGATTTCTGATCATAGGAATTCAAAATGCGATGGAAAGATAACTCAAAGGTCTACAACTTTGCTAGAAATAGCTCATTTTCAGTTCGAATATTTACTATGCCAAAAATGGGTTTCAATCTCCAACTAAAAATCTAGGCATTCTTGTGCGGTTAAAAATTGATTTGCCAAATATTTTGGCCATATTTTCACTCATTTTGACCTTTAGTTGCATTCATTTGACCCTTAACATTCTCGAATATTCATCGTGAGTTTCAGCACAACTTTTGAGTATTTTCACTTTAGTCCCTAAACTTTGGAACTAGCCCATTTTTCGCTAATTTTCACTTCTTTTCTCCAATTCGTCATCAAACGGAAATTTTTACCTACAAAGATATAATATAACATAAATTAGGTAGAATTTTATCGAAAAAATAATAAAATATCATCATTTAGAATCTCGAATAAATATAGAAACTATACTTATGAGTCACCAACCATTAATATTCAGATTATGACATGAGTTGAACAATCCGAACAAGTTAATCATAGCATAGACCATTAAGCTCAATTAAATCCAAGTCCATGAACATGAACTTGACTGTGTTAAAAATCAGTTGACATCTAAGTTGATTATATATAAGAAATACAAATTATGAGAAGCTAGACTACTTCTGCTATAATTAAGGTCATGTCTATCTTTTAGAACCCTAGAAGTAGCTTTTGTAAAACCATGAATTAACTAAATATTAGAATTTACCGTTAAGCACATAAGTTGGCAATTCTCTCTTCTGGTGGCCTTGCATGTAGCACTTAATCACATTGTAATGTCGAGAAAGATTGGTGCTTACTAAGGGTTTATGGGCTTGATCATGCCACTCCAAAAATTAAACCAAGTCAATAGATAGGTAAAATAAATCAAGTCTAGATGTCCACATGTGGGATTATTTAAACAAGAAGTATTGTGTTCTAAAAATCTCCAGTCCATCCGTATCCAATGTCAAACTCACAAGACTGATGAATCAATTTCTGACGAACTTTGTTCGTTTCAATAGTTTCTATTTAAATATCAATGCATTTTGTTAGGTTTTTGATATCCAATAAGTCACGGACAATAATGTTAAACTGTTTAAATATATAGGCCTTGGCCAATGTATGAAATTATATCAACACATCAACATAGCTCAACCCGCAAACAACTATTTACACCTTGGATGATCCTTTTTAATATATCTTTAAATCCGAGCAAACTTTGAAACTTCACAAAGCATTGATCTACAACGGTTTGTTGAAAATCTCAGCAATCTGATCTTGGGACTTCACAAACTTTAACTCCACATATTATTTATCAACACAGTCGTGAACAAAATTATACTTTATGTCGATATACTTGCTTCGATCATGAAAAAAGGAATTTTAGCCAACGATAATGTTGACATGTTATCAACAAAAATCTCTATCACATCACCTTGTTGTAAGTGAACATCATTTAACAAATTCCGAAGCCAAATTACTTGACTCAAATTGAGAGTGTAACAATAGATTGCTTCTTGGAAGACCAGGTAAAAGTCTTATCTCCCATAAAAAACACATGACCACTTGTACTTTTTCTATCATCCATATCTTCAGCCCAATCATTATCGCTATATCCAACAAGTTTGAAATGATGGGAATATGAATAAAACAAACCATAGCAAATGGTTCCTTTGATGTATTGTAAAATTCTCTTTACCTCTTTCAAATGTGTCATGGTTGGATTCTCCATGTACCGATTAACAAGACGAATCCCAAATTAAATATCAAGTCTTGTGCATATCAAGTACCTTAATCTTCCAACAAAGTTCATTTAAAGAGGCGAATCAACTTTCTTACCATTGTCAAATCTCGACAATTTTATTCTTGGTGCTTGTTAACCATACAAAGCTCTATTCAATCTCAACACTTTGTCTTCGTGCTCTTTCTCAACATAACTGGGAGGTTGTAATATGTATACATCCTCTTGTAGAAAACCATTCAAAAAGGCTGATTTTGCATTCATTTGGTGTATCTTTCATCGATTTTATGCTGCCATGGCGATAACCAATCTAATTGTTCCACACCGTGTTTTTTACTATAGCCTTTAGCTACTAATATTGGTTTGTATCGCTCAACTTTGCCACTTATATTCTTATTTTCTTTGAAAATCCACTTAACTCCAATAGGTTTATGACCTTCAGAAAGTGATGTTAATTCTCGAGTATCATTCTTTTTGATAGCTTTGATATCTTCATCTATGGTTTTCTTCCATTTCTCATCTTGAATGGCTACATAAGACCAACAATTGCATGATCGACAAAGAGACACAAAGAGTTAATTCTTCAAGATGTTAACTCCTTGGTGTCATCATAAATCTCACGAAGACTCCTATATCATTGTGGCCTTTCACTTGAGGATGTTGAAGGTGAAGGTGTATCTTGACCATGTCTTGGTGGTGGAGTTGATGGTGGTGTTAGTTGAGGCGAAACCACTCCAGCTTGTTCTTCAATATCTTCAAAATGAAACAAATTATAATTTTCTTCTTGCTGATTTTGCCTATCCCAAACTCCATCATCAAATTCGACATTCGACATCTCTACTAGTGATCACCTTTTCATTCTTTGAGTTGTAGAGTTTATAGCATTTCGACCTTGAATCATAGTCAATAAAGATGTATATCTTACTCTTGTCAGCCAATTTGCTCCTGTTTTCCTTTTGGAACGTGAGAATAAGCAATGCCCCCAAAAGCATGTATGTGCAATACACTTGGCTTGTACTCCAAACTTCTTGTGGAGTCATATTTTGTACACTTTTGGTTGGGCATCGATTAAGCAAATACACAGATTCAGCCCAAAATTCTTTGTACAATTGCTTGGTTTTCAACATACTTCTATCCATTTCCATGACGGTCCTATTTTTCCTCTTCGCTATGCCATTTTGTTGAGGTGACATAGTAACAGTCAAAGAATGATGTATGCAATGTTCTTCATGAAACATTTTGAATTTGTTGCCAATATATTCACCACCACGATCCCAGCATAAAGTTTTGATCTTGTAGTCACTTTGATTTTCCACCATCACATTGAAGTTCTTAAAAGTCTCAAATGAATCAAAATTTTCTCTAAAAAAAATAAACCCAACTTTTGCAAGAAAAATCATCAATAAAAGAATGAGATAATTATTTTTACCAAATGATGATGGTTTGATTGCGCCACAAAGTCCGTATGCACCAATTGTAAGAGACTTTGTTCATCGGTAACTTCTTTTGGAAAAGCCTTTCGGGATTGCTTTCCATAAAGATATCCTTCACAAAGTTGATTTGGATGATAAATGTGTGGTAGTCCCTTCACCATGTTCTTCTTCGCCAAGAGATTCAAACCGTCAACATTTAGATGCCCAAGTCTCAAATGCCATAGCCATGTTGAATCTTTGATACATGCCTTCAAGCACTTAACTTATCCACTTTGGAAGTTTAACAAGAACATTCAATTATTTGTCATTGGAACTCTAGCTATCAAGTTCCCATTTTGTTCTTGAATTGTCATCTCTTGATTTCTTATTCGGATGTCATATCCCTTCTCCAAAAGTTGCCGAAACTCAATATTTATTTTCATTAAAGGGATATAATAGACATTAGAAATATATTGGTGTTCTCAATTCTTCATTTGAATAAGAATTTTACCTTTTCCCTTAATTCAACATTTGATGCATCTCCAAAAGTTATATGGCCATTTAACTCTTCAAGCTCTATGAAAATAGATTCGTTTCCTTAGTTTAATTATATTAAATTTTTGATGACTTATGACTTAATTAGATGTTAATTTTGTTCGTTAGGTAAAACTCAAGGCAAATTGGTGGAATTGGAAGAAAGAAACGAAAAGAAGGCAAAAATGAAAGAAATCCAAAGTTTGAGGACCAAAGTGAAAATATTCAATAGTTGATTCGGACCATAAAATGGTAATTAAAGATCATATATAATCAATTGGATACAATTGGAGGTCAAAGGAGTGTAATATAGATAAAGTATTTTCACAAATCAATTTTCAGTCGAGAAATATTTGCTTTAGATTTAAAGTATCAAATTGAGACCCATTTTTTGGATATAAAACATTTGAACTGGAAATTTCTATTTCATAATAATTGTAGCTCTTTGAGTTAATTTTTCCAATGCACTTTGAATCACCTCAATTGAATATTGGGAGAGAAAATTATGATCAAAATATTAAAGACTATGAATAAATGAAATGAAGCGAACCTCAGCCATTTTAGCATGCGCAATACATTAATTTTCAAGAGGCATTAGGCTGAACGATGCATGGCAGTGGTTATGCCTGTGAGGGCGGGCTATTTCAAAATTTGAATCACCTCAATTGGATATTAGGAGAGAAAGTTATGACCAAAACTGTGTAGAGATGAAACGATGAGAACTTGCGCTCGCAATACATTGATTTTCATGATAAGAGAACCATTTAGCTCAATGGCGCACGTGGGCTATTTTTGCAGATGAATCAACTTTTCCTTTCGCAATTTGAACTCTTTTGAAACCTAAATTAGACGTGATTTGGGCCTGTATTCTGGCCTCTCTCATGCCTTTTCATACACATTAGTATCTTAAAATACATCATGAACAAGATGTCAATTCACCACTTTTGGAAGAGAAGATCAAGCCCTAGCATGGAATTGAAGTCATTACATGAAGAAATTGAAGATTTCAACCTTGAATTTAAAGATCAACATCTTTTGCTTTCTTTTATGATCAGGGTAATGATTTTTGATTATTCATTTTGTAATCTATTTAATGGAATACTAAGCTAGATTCGTTTTTGTATGGAATGAAGATAAACCTTATTGTTTATTATTTTAAGTCAAGACTAGCAATCTAGTAATTCTTGCGTCTCTTGATTAATTTTGCATTCCCATTACCTTATTGAATTACTTGATCACTAATTAGATAATTAGTTACTTGTTGTAGTGTTCAAAAACTCACAATAAGTTTAGAATATGGCAAAATTAACATGCTTGCAATAGATGTTAGGAATAATATTTATCATGTATGTAATGGGTTTGGTTCTTGACTGGAATGGAATTAATTTGTCTTGGAAAAGAAAATTAAATAAATTCACTATATCGATTGTCAAGAACACATAAATATGACTAAATCACATAATTAGGAATAGAAATAGATAACAATTCATCCATAATTTGATACAAACCCCGTTTTCTTAGATTAATTTATAATAATTATAAAAATCAATCTTTTGTTTACATAGTTCGAATTCCATAAAAAACTAGTATACTTGAATTGAAATTTATTTTCTGTGGATACTTTCAACTCAATGAATCGATTACTTGTCAACGATCCTGTAAGCTTGCGGGTTTTTGCACGAACATCTCCACATGTGGTTAATTGTACCAGTGTCTAAATACCAAGAATTGTTACCTCTTTCTTGCACCTTGTATGTCAAGGGCAATTTTATTTCTCCTTTGTCTTTTTCAATATAATTGGACTGATCCTGAACATTATTATTCTTATACTCCCATGCAAAATGCCCAAATTTGTGACAATTGTAACGTTTAACTTGAGACTTGTCGTATCTTCCACCACTGTTTCTTCTTTCTCCTCCTCTTTGATAATTTTGTCTTTCTCGTCCTCTCGAATTATATGAGTGTTGATAATTCCCTTCATTTTTGGTCGAATTTTGGAAATTTCTCTCTCTCCTTCCTCGACCTCTTCCATGTCCTCTTCCTCGTTCGCTCCTACTGTGCTTCTCATCTTCGTCTTTCAAAGAAAAACTTGTTCTATCGATCGTTGTTTATTTTTAAGAAACCTTTCCTCGTGAGCTTGTAAAGTGGAACGACTTTATCAATAGGCATTTCTTCCAAATCTTTTGACTCTTCGATTGCCACTACAATAAAATTGAGTTTTTTATGTAAAGATGGAAGAAAGTTTTTGATCACTTTAAGATTATCCATTTCTTTTCCATATCTTTTAATTTCATTAACACCAAAACTAGTCCAGTGCAATCTGAATTTGACTCTGAATCCGTCATGGAAAGTCTTTTATATTCTCCCCTCAAAGATTGGAGACAAACATTTTTGATCGCACCTTTATGGATATTTTCAAGAATTTTCCATGATCCCTTTGCGGTAGTGACATTTGAAATTTTTGGAAATATTGTATCATCAAGAGCTTGATGAATCATACTAAGAACTTTTTGATATTTCCTCTTAGTTGGTTGTTGCAAGTCTCTTTGGGTTTGAGAAAAGCCTTCCTCGTTTTGAGGTTCAAAACCTCTCTTTATCAAATCCCATATATCTTGATTTTCAAGATATGCCTTCATACGAATACACCACACACTATAATCGTCATTTGAGTGTCGAGGAATGGGAAGAGAGTTGTTGTTTGCCCTCTCTTCTTCTCACACTTCTATAACCTCGCTTTGATATCACTTTTGTTGAAAACTTGGAGACGGAAAAACTTAAGAGAGGAGAGGATAAATTCAAGAGAACAAACAACTTTTTATTTCTTAAATTGACTTACAAGCTTTACAAATCATGAACCTAATCTAGTATATGTATCCACCATTATTACATTCTTCCTCCTAAAATAATTTATGAATATATCAAATACATGAATCCGATATTAGAATACATGTATCTCAATAATTAGAATACATGTATCTCAATAATACATGAATGTTGCAAATCCTATTACTTGAACCAATTTAATTATAATCAAGTTTATATTTCTAACAAACAGTGTAGCAGAAATCTTAATAGGCCTGAAACTAGAATTAATGTTTCTTCAAGAAGTTGGTTAACCAGGACTACTTATCCACATGTGGCAGCAAAAGAAAATAAATTTTAGGCCTTTGTTATAGGGGGAGAACATGCTAGGGAGATACAATGCAAGATTTAAGGGTGAATCTTCTCTAATCGAGGAGAATGGTGCAGTCCAAGTATTACATTTACTTAACTATCACGTATTATTTTAAT
>CAIGRB010143719.1:7940-18666 GCA_903798255.1 Fraxinus quadrangulata
ATATATATATATATATTGAAATTTATGTACTCATGTTTAATTTAAGTATTAATTCGATCAAATTACTCATTTGAGTTTAACGTGTTGTAATATTATATTAAAATTTGGAATTCCATTAATATGTCGAATTTTATTAAGAAGTGTAATTCAAATTTTTATATGAAAATTAATGTTTCCGACTTTTATTATAGTTGAAAAGTAGAAAAAAATTGGATATACGTGTGAAATTATTTTATTAGAAGAGCATATAATTCAAATAAGTTTGACAAAAAATGAATTTTCAAAAAATCTGATCAAATAGCGACTTGAGTTGTGGTTGAAAGGTTACAGATCTTTTGTTTTAAAGAATAATTCTCACATCAAATAAAGATGAAAATCTAAATCAATAGATAAGGGATTGTGCTATTTCTCTTAATAAGGTTAATATTTTAAGACGAGACTCTATGTTTTAATATGATATCGTAGCAAATAAAGTTTTAACGAGCAATTTGATCTGATTAAAATTTTAAAAAATGAATACGTGAATTTCAAGATTGATTTGTTCAAACGAATCACCATCTTGCAGAGGTATATTAAAAGATAAATTTCACATCGAATAAATATGAAAATACATTATATAAAGATATGTACTACTTCTCTTAATAAGATTGATATTTTAAAATGAAAAGTCTTAGTACTATGATATCTATGATTATAATTAATTATTAATCTGAACTTAAATTATAATTAGAATTTTTAACCGATCAGCTTAAATTTGGTTCTTGCCTAACCATCTATTCGAAAAAGTAGTGTAGGTAGGCCCAGTAAGGGCATATATAGATTTTTTTTTTATAATAATCCCATACGTAGCCCCGTTTGGGCTCCATAAAAATGTAGTTTTTGAGGAAAATATATTTTAAATAGTAATTTTTTAAAAAAATATGTTGTTAAAAAAAATGAATTTATGTATAATATTATTTTAAGAAAGAACGACCTAACATGAAAAAAAAAATATCAACTAGATTAATTGACAATGGAAGCAAGTAATTGTTCAAGCAAGTTTACTGAAATTTTATCGTATTCTCATTTCTCACGTGTAACAATAAATCGAGTAAGACATTAGAGTAGAACGGTCCACTTCGCTTCTGGTTGATATCTATCTCGTACTTGTTAGGTAAGATTTGAAGTATAGTATTTTAAATCGAAGCATATAGGAGTTGAGATTATTTTTATCATGTATATTTTTAGGGCAAAGCCCTTTGTCCCAGGATAAAATCCCTAGTAGCAGACCCCTCTCCAATATTTGGCTAGTAGGGTTCATATTTTTAATAACCTAAATAGGTTGATAGAGGTCCTACGAGAGATCACTTTATTTGATTATTACTCCTACGCTTGCATCTCAATAGTCTATGATTTATAATTTTTTGAAATAATTAAGACCACGCACGTATCACAATCTTATGGATCCAATTAATCACTAAACTCGCTTTAATTATCTTCTTCATCAATGTAGTTTCTATTATTGTACTATGAGACTCAATATTTTATAAGGGTTCACCACTAAAGTAGTAATAATTAAAGATTTTAATCACTAAACACGTTTTAACTTTTCAAAAGTCCCGAAGTATGTGTCAAATACAATGAATTCTCTAATTTCCATTTTTTTTTAAAATTGATTAATGAGTAATTTAAACTATAACGATAATAACTTAGAGAGCGGCGATGGGACATCAAAATAATTTTCTGCATACCATTTTCAATTTTTTTTGTGTAAACATCAAAAGATTCTCCTTTTACACGTCCAATGCAATTATTGAGTTTTAACTCGTAAGTGATTCTAGAACTTAAATTTGGACTTGTAAAGAAGGAAAGTCAAGCAACTTGAGAACCCAAAGGAGATTACCAAATGAGGCCAAAAATCTTTTTCTTGCTCTTTCGTCCGAAAGTCAAGCAACTTAAAATATATGAAAAAAATCATTTTAAGTTGCAAAATAATTATAAATAATTTACTATATTAATTTACTAATTTTCTTTTTATACAACATTTTTATTCATTGAACATAACTTATTTATTAGATTATGACAACTAATAATTTCCATTCCATTTAATAATTCTGTAAAAAAAATCATATTTTTTGCTATATTTTCCAACGCTAATAATTTATTTTCAATTTCGTAAGTTATAGTTAAAAGAAAATGAAGACGATAAATTTTGTAAACGTTCTTTACCATCTTTTAAAGGGAAAAAAAAATATTTTATAACACATTACAAGCTTTTATAAATTAGATTTTAAAGAATAATAAAATAGTTAAACAACCGATAGGTAAAGTGTTACATAATTTAATATATAAGGTGTGATTTTTTATTTTAAATTAAGGATATTTTGGCCTTTTTAAGTATTTAGAATGGCGACTTTATAAATAATTTTTCTTTCTTGCAAAATGTGTTTTTTGTTACCAATAACTAAAATATATAGTATTCAAAATGTAAATTTCTAAAATATAGTACGTAAATTGTAAATATACCCTCTATTTTGCAAAATTTCCCTTATAAATATATTTAAATGCCATTCCATAATATGCTAATGCAAAATATAAGTTTTGTGATCAATTATATTGGCATCCAATAATTCCAAATGCTAGACGACTAGTTTGGGAGTACAGCAGCGGAAATATGATACTATGGGAGTGTATCGAGTAGTTCGCGCGTGTATTAGATCACTATAATATTTCTTCTTATAAAAAGGATATTATGCATCTTTCTTTTTCGGGTGAGAGAAAAAGGAGAGACGCGAGTTCATATATAGATCATAATTTTTTTTCTTCTTATATGAGTGAAATATTGAAACGATAAGTAGACGTAATCCAGAACCCAAGAAGCCCACTAAAGTTGCATGTCTATATACAATAAAGGCCCAAATTTTTTCATGGTTAAGGTGAGACAAATCCTATAGTAACTTGTACATTTTACTCTTCTCGTCTCTCTTCTACTTAGGGTGAGTTTGTTTTAGAGGAAATTACACAAAAATAGGTTTTTAAAGTTTCAATTTCAAATTTCAGATATATACTTTATTTATACAAAAATCAGATATTAATTCATTTATTTCATCAATCACCTCTTTCTAAATCATAATTACTCAAACCTAACCCTAATTTTATCCTCTCTCTCTCTCTTCCAAATCCAAGACTCGGGGGCATACTAGTAGATTTGAAAGACACCGACGACAACTGTTGTTACTTCGATTGTGCCACCTCCACCGGCGGAGCCCGCTGGACTGGCTTAGCCATGGGCACCGAAGACGAAGCCAAGGGCTAAAGCACTAGCTTCTGCTCAACTTCGCCGCTCAGTGACAAAATCGACACGGTAGAAATCAGAGGAACCAGCTGAGAAGAAGGTGGAAGAGCATTGTAAACTCCCGATTGTGATGGTCCACGGTCACGACCTTGGCCTAAGCCGGCTGAGTAGGAATCAGAGGCGGCTGAGAAGAAAGTGGAGGTTTGTGATCTGTGCGAGATGTACGGCAGTTTGGATGCGGTGATGGGGGTTGGGTGCGGTGGTTTTCGATCTGGAGGGTTTTTTTCCTATTTGGATACGGTTTTGGTGGTTCTGTGTGGTTTGGCATGGTGCAGTGGTTCATGGTGGTTGTTGGGGTGGTGGTGATGATGAAGTCATTCTGGTGGTGGTGGTGAGGTCATTTTCATTGGGGTGGCGGCGACAGTGGTGGTTTATGTGGTGTTGGTGGCGGCGGCGGCTGTGGTGGTGGTTTATGTAGTGTTGGTGTTGGTGTTGGCGGCGATGGTAGTGTGTTGTTGTGGTGTTGGTGACGGAGACAACGGTAGTGTTGTGTTAGTGGTGGTCACAAATGATTTCTTGACTGTGACCAATAAATTAGTTCATATGTGACCAATAAAGAATAAATTGTAACCAATAAATACCGTGTGACCTACAAATTTATTAATTTGTGACCAATAAAAGTAATCTGTGACTTATAATTTGATGTTTTGTGACCATAAAATAAGTTGTGACTTATAAATTTCGTGATTTGTGACCGATGAACAAATTATGACCTACAAATTTATTAATTTGTAACCAATAAAAGTAATATGTGATATATAAATTGATGTTTTGTGATCATAAAATAAGTTGTGTGACTTATAAATTTTGTGATCTATGTTCGATAAACAAATTGTGACATTTAAAATTTTAATTTGTGACTGATGAACGAACTGTGACCTAAAATTTTTTTTAATTGTGATTTTATATATTTGTGACCTTATATATATATTATTGAAAACCTAATTTTTGAAATTTAAAACTTATATCCTTAATTTTGAAATAGTGTTTACAAAAAATCTGATTTATGTATTGTTTCCTTTGTTTTACTCGAGTACGAGAAAATGATAGTGAATAGTTTGGTATTTTGGACTCGTATAATGAGATAAATGACATATTTCTTTTTGGATTATCTTTGGTTCCTTTCTTACAAAATACACAAAAATTGAAATGAAGGTGCAATCCAAATCCAAAGAGAGACTTTAGAAGCACAATCCAAAATATGGGCTCTAATCTTTCTCTCTCCCCATAGCCTAGTTTGGTGAAAGCCCACACCATATGTAAAAAGGACGAGACAATTTCCTGCAATCGATCCACCCGCATTGTCCTGGACGAGAAGGGAACATTGTCTCCATCCAAAATTATTTTAATTTCAATTTTTTTAGACGTATGTTTAAAAAAATTTGAAAAAAATAATAATAATTTAATGAATGCGATAAATGAGAATATTTTAATCCATGCATTGCTCCAGTCCGTCTCGTAATATTGCCCGAAAATCCTGGACAAGCAAGGATGAGAATGGTTGCCACAACACCATCCCATCCCTTGTCACCCCTAAGGCACAATGGAGTTAAATGATAAAGTGGTTAAATTAACAGCACTCAATGACTTATCTAATAGTTTGTCGAGCGAGTTGGAACCGTCGATAAGAAAAATATCTTTATAAGAATAAAATAAAGGTCGTTTCTCAATTCAACATTCAAACCTTGAAAATTGATTCTTATACACCATTCATTTAACTTCTAAAATTAGTTTATTCTTATATTGCACTTAATTGAATCAACTTAATTAATTAATTAGTTGTGCTATGTTTTCCTCTTTGTTACACTTCCAAATGGAAGCGAATGCCACTTAACTTACAAGATCGTGTCATGATGTAGCCTCATGTGCTCCCCACGATTTTCACTTATTTAGGATGAAGTAGGTGATTCACGAATATCGCCTCCGCTAGTACCACGTCATCATGATCAAGTCTCGCCCTTTCGCCAAACCCCGTGTTACTTCATGCAAGAAAGATGAATCCTAATAGGTTTAGTGGACAAGAATCATCAAGTGTGGCATTGTATCTTTGGTAGACAATTTGTGACTTAAAAAGATAGCGATAACTGATATATTTTTTGAGCATACGCGTTCACCTAGAAAACTAACTTATAAATTACTAGATATTTGCATGATATTCTTGATTGTCAAGGAAAATATAAATAAATCAATTTCTAAGGGGTAATTAGATCCACTTTTTGAGTGTGCATCTACATACAAATACTCAAAAAATGTGAGAGAAGATCTATTGACAACAATAATTTACAGACTTCTAAGGCCAACACTCTTAATAATGAATTTAATTTTAAGATATCAATCGAGTGATAAATTTTAATGACATGCTCAGTGATGTATCCAACTATTTTTAATAAGTAATACTAATTTTATCGTGATCAACGATATAATTTAATATATACTTCCACTTCAATTTATCAAATAGCAACTAACCACCTTACTAGTCTCACTATTGCACGTCAACGAGGTCAATAAACAATTAGTCAATAATAATTTACATAAACAAATCATTCAAATTTTATAAAATTAAAATCGCAACTTTTGAAATATCTAAAAATTTTGGATGATAGCAAAATACGAGTTCAGATCTATTGTTATCGTTGGACTGTCTTTTTTCATGATTTCTTGCAAAGTTTAACGCATCGACCCTTGTTAATGAATGAAAAGGCGTAAATAAAATATATTTTCTCACTAAAATAAACTGGAACGTCGAGGCATAAAAAATTTAAGGGCACGTTAAAAAGAGTAACTTATTTGTAATTACTATAGTGTTGATGCAATTTTTTATAATTATTTTGGCATTACATTATTAATATAAATGGCGCAAAGTGCCATTTTTCCCGTAGTTTTTGAGGGTTATTGGAAATTACCCAAATCTTATTCTGTTTGAATTCAACGATTTTTTCTGCGATAATCTTCAAAGAATCTGAATCTAACGCAGTTGCCAAGTGATAGTGAAATGGCGGAGGATAGTAATAATCGTGCTAAGAAAGAGTCAACATTAGTGCCGAGTTCTTCGAATTTGCCGCGTCAAACCCAAGACATTGAAATTGAAGATCCCGACGATCCCGTCAAATCCCCTCCTAACTCCGCCAATAATTCATCTACTCGCGAGGTCAATAATCAATTTACTCTCCTTCACACGCGCATATGCATATATAAATTTATCTTCTTTCTGGATAAATTTTCTAATAATTTTTTTGAATTTTGTAATTTAGTGTGATTATAATATTTCCGTTGCTAGATGATCTAGGGGGAACGGTTAACTCTAGAAATGCATGGCTTCTGAATTAATTGGTCAAGATTTGGATATTTTCTTGTAAGAGATGAACAGTGTAAGCGCAAACTCCCTGTTAAGTGGGGAAAAATTTAAAACTTTACATATTACATTATTATGGGACTTAAATTAATACTTGTTACTATAAAAGTGTGAAAATTCCATCTAAGTGAGCAAATGGAGTAATGGAAAATATTCAATGCACAGTGAGTCAAATTATTTTGCTGACACAGTATTACCAAGCCACTACTACCTCCCGTGCGTGTTTGCCTGGCTCTACATATAAGAAATTTCATGGAGTACCAGTGGCCAATATGGATCAATTCATCCTTGCTGCAGGGAACAAATGTTATGAAGGAAAAGGAAGGCAAAGAAGGATAAACTATTACCTTAGAATTTTGTTCAGATAGCTTGATAGATAAATTGTATGAACAATAATTCTATTGAACCATATTCAACAATGTGTACTAAGGAGGTCCTTCGAGGAAACTATCTTTCATTAGGTAGCTATTTTGGTGTGAATATGCCCATTTCAATACAATTTGTTCAATTTGGTAAATAAAAATGCTGTCTTTAGGGAATAATATTTGCATGCCTATATAAGCTGTATTATGCTTCAAGAAAGTGATGGAAATGAAATGTTTGTTTTTTGCCGAGGGTGGAAAAGGAAGGTGAGAGTGGAAAATACTTAGATCTCTTCCTACTGGAGAGGCAGAAAGCATGACATTCTGGAGTCATTTTGATGTTGCTTGATCGAAGTTGCAATTACTATGTCATAACATTATCTCATGTAAGCTGTGACGCAGACAAACCATCATCTCCCTTCAAAGGGTAAAATTACAAAAGAGTGGAAGAAGAACGAACTATGCTGAGCCCACGAGCAGTGGCGAAGCTAGGAATTTTGGTTTGGGGGACCAACAGTAGTTGATGGTTCTATGATAATCGACAGTCAATAGTGTAGCGATAACTGGCAGAGAGAGCGACATTTGAAGAAACAATAAAGCTATTAGAATTGAAAATGAATAAGCAAATGGAACTTAAGGATGAGATTGAAAAGTTTTACTTTAAAGGTTGGGACTAGTTGGACAAATTTTCCAAATAAGAAAAGGGAAGTATGATATTGTGGTAGGGAGGATTAGAAGCTTTGTCTCCTGGATAAAAACTAAAATCTTTACCATTAGTTTACATAAAGTTATATGCTATAACCTAAAGTCTATTGATTTATCAGTGATTTTCAAATATAAATAAAAATATCAAAAAAGAAAAAATCGAAGAAGCTTTGGGGGCTTGGCACCCAACAGGCCCTTGGCTCTTTCCCTGCCCACGGGTGCTTAAGTGAAATGGTAATAATCTTTTGAGTGATAGTCTAATGCTTATTTAGTTGTATTCGTAAGATAAAAAAAAGTGAGGACATTTATTCATCGAGAACCTTGTAGCCCAGATTGTTGAACGCTAAAGAGGTTTTAAGCATTAGAATTTGGAGATGGCAAAAAAAATATGGTTTTTAAGCAGTTTGATCAATTTCGTACAATATATTGATCTTTGTTAAACCACTGAGTACACTATAAAGATTGCCATTGAATATTTTGTTTAGAACTAAAGTTTGTAATTCTACCACCAAGAGCAATAACATCCCGGTGAGAGAAAAGATACAAAAGAACATGAAAGAATTATAAATATTCGCTTCAATGTAAGATTATGTCTTATTCCGTCCATTGCTGCTGTAATTCACTATGATGGAAATAAGTTTACAGCTTTAATATGATATTACGTCCTATTCTGTTATAATTTACTATTATGAAATTAAGAGCATGCTTGATCCCCATTTTTTCACAAAAATGCATTTTGGAATAGTGATTTGAAATGTGTGGTTAAAAAATAAGGAAAAGTTTTGAATTTGCGTGTGATATTATTTTATTAAAAAATGTATAGTTGAAAATAAAAGAGATAAGAATGTATCTTTGAAATAATGAGAATCAAACAAGGGCTAAGCTTACAACAGAAAAATAGTACACGATGCCTCTCTCTCTCTCTCTCTCGCTCTCTCTCTCAATGATGATTAAGCCCATGTTCCGGTGTCTATTATTTAAAAATTCATTTTTCTCCAAACTCATTTTCAACCACTCATTTTCCCAATAAAATAATTTTACTTGTAAAGTCTAAAATTTTCCCTACTTTTTGATCTTTCATTTTAAAAAAATTAATATTACAAAATCTGTTCTCCCCAAAAATGGGGGCTCAAACAAACCTTAAATAAACCTTAATGACGGCTCCCTTTTTATATGAAAAATTTGGACCGAAGTTACAAGCGTGAAATTCCTAACTTAAATAATTAGGTTCCACAACTTAACATATTGTGCTCTTAAATGTTGTTTAAATTGGAGGTTTGGAATAGTCAGTCATGCTTCATAGGTTTGGTAGCTTCAACGGAGGAGATTTGATAAATAATCAGTCATATCTGCAGTTAGATGTATTTGATTCGTGTAAATTATGAAGCTCTGTTGATAAAGATATATAATAATTGCTCTATCGATCTCCTGTATAAAATTTATGAGACAACCATGCCAGTATGTTATATGGCTGATTCTGCTACTTGGTCAGGCTTGCTATGCTGTTCTTCAGAGTTGGGTGTCAAAGAAGTTTATGACTGGATGGTAATGGACTTGGAGTATGTTTGGAAGTTAAATTTTTGTTTTTTGTTTCCTTTATTTTTTTCCAAACTTCTAGTGTACCACATTCTGCTGTTACTTCTAATTTGCAGTGTTGTTCTCTTTCCTGTGGCTGTTACATTTTTCGTCACTTGGTGGTTTATTCAGTTTGTTGATGGTTTCTTCAGTCCGATATATGAACGGCTTGGCATTGATATATTTGGTGAGTCATCGACACCATGTGATGGGTTTTGCATTTTTTTTTCTAATGCTTTCTTCTTAGAGTCATCTGAATGCTGGTAGTTATCAGGATAACTGAAATAAAATATCTGTTTAGGCCAATATTACCTGAGCTCGTACCCCTTCTCATTGAAAGGCTGAGTTTGCTGTCTTGTTGGATCAAATTGTTTATTCTAAGTACTTTTATATGCTGCTGTATGAAGTGCTGTTTTTTCTTATTTCTGATGATTTTTTTAAAAATTTTCTTTGTACCATAAGTTAATGCGGTTGACCAATAGCTAGGTTTTGCTGATTATTTAAAACTGTCATTTCTTCTGTTGTAATTGCTTTCTTATTCGTGGTGCAGGTCTTGGATTCATCACATCATTAATCTTCATATTCTTTGTTGGTATATTTGCTTCTTCGTGGTTGGGTGCCACAGTGTTCTTGATAGGAGAATGGTTTATAAAGCGAATGCCTTTTGTCAAACACATATACTCAGCTTCCAAACAAATTAGTTCTGCTATCTCTCCAGGTAAACCATATTTTTATGGTGTTCTTCGACATTTTTGTAATAATGAGTTGGTTGATGAGAAGTACAGAAAGCAGGCGAGCTGAAATGTCTGTTGCACACCAGAGTGCCAATGCTTCTCTCCAAGGATCCTTAGAACACCATGATGAAGAAGGGGCTAATTATGTATCTTATGTTAATTTCTCAATTAACACTGGCAACATTTCCATTGTTATTTCTGCTTACTGCATGTGTTTTGACTTCTTTCCTTTTAGTACTTTATAGCTAGTATAAGAGTTAAATGATTTTCATGATAGTAAATTGTCCAATGAAGAATCTTGAACTGTTGCTTCAAACTAGTCCTTAAATGGTGCATGACACATGGAGCATAGCAGATCCTTTCAGCTGGCAGTATCATTGCATGGTTATATATGTGGGAGCATCTGTGCGAACCATTGTTCTGTGAGATAGATAGCTGTCTTCTGGTCATTGGTTTTGTACCTGTGCTTGAATCAATGATGAATTTAGTGTCATATAATATAAGCCTTTGGTTTTCCATTTTGTGGAAACTAACTGTGGCAAGAACTCAAAAGTTCACAATTTTTTAACAAGGCAACCTTTGGCAGATAGAAGGTTATCATTTCCATTTGTAATCTTAAGAACAGATCCTGATAAATGATGACAGTGCATTTCTGAACAACCAA
>CAIGRB010143719.1:18712-50302 GCA_903798255.1 Fraxinus quadrangulata
TGCCTTTTTTTTTTCTTTTTGGTATTCTGCAGGTGCTTGGTAACTGTGATTATCGTCCCCGATAATATTGATTTTGCGACCATCATTTGTGTTTTTGAACCGAGATGAGATTCTGCCAGTAGTTTTATCCATTGCATTTTAGACTTGCATGGATATATGTGGGCATCCATGAAAACGTAGAATACGTATTGATAAAATTTCATTTCATTTATTTCAGATCAAAATACCACTGCTTTCAAGGAAGTTGCAATCATTCGTCATCCTCGCATTGGAGAATATGCTTTTGGCTTTATTACATCATCTGTAGTCCTTCAGGTGCTTGCAATAACACGTCATTCAAAATTGTTGCAAATAGTTTTATAGTTAACAAATGAATTAGATTCGTAATTGCTATGCTAACACTATTTCTTATAGACAAGAGTTTTATTTAAATTCTGCTGTGGGACCGTGGTAATTGAAGTTGTTTGATAACGTATTTTCTTTTAAAATAGTCACGTTGGTAATATGGAACTTGAACTAGAAACAATTGATATTTAAATATTATCTATCACAATATTTAGCATATAACTGATGTCCCTGCCTTGTATCAGATGATGTCACTTACAGATCTTGTGACTGAAATTGGAAATATGTATATTAGAGTAATTTGACTTTTTATAGATTAACAATTGTTACTGTAAATTGTCTTTCAATTCAGTTGTCGGGATCATAAAAGATTGAATTCGGAAATATGTATCCAAGAGTCTTATAATTCAACTTGCACACTCGTTGCTGTAAATCGTCTTTCTGTTCAGTTGTTGGATCATAAATGATTGAACTGTTCAATAAATAGAAACACCTCCCTTTATGTGGTTGTGGTTTCGTTGGTTTAATTTCCTTTCGTTGATTACAGAGAGACGACGGAGATGAGGAGTTATGCTCTGTTTTTGTCCCAACAAATCATTTGTACATAGGGGACATATTTCTGGTTAATTCGAAGGAGATCATTAGACCAAATTTGTCTATCCGTGAAGGCATAGGTGGGGTTATCTGCTCATTTATTTCACGCACTTTTATTGCTGAAATTTCCGGGATAAGATGTGATGTGATGGAATGCCAGAATTCTTACCTTGTATATTTTCTTAATTTGAAAATCGAAATTTCTGGCTGACTGCTCTTGGATTTTCTTTCTTCTCCTTTGCATTTTAATGTTCATTTTGATACAAACCAAGATCAGAATTTTTATTGGCAACATAATGCATGCAGTTTGGGATTCTTGGAACTGTAATTTTTTTTGATGTGTGCATGGGTGGTCCCCGTGAGGAAGGGATGGTGACAATTTTGTTAACCTAAAATAACATTGCACGGCCCTCTTTACTTACTCTTTACTTCCATTTATTTCAGAGATCATTGTGTCCGTTGGAATGTCAATGCCACAGGTGATTTCTCCTCTAGAAAGGATTACTCACCAGAATAATGTGATCCCTCTGAACAGAATGATGTAGAACGAAATCTTGTCGTCGAAGAATGTTCGACTCGTCCAGTTAACTCTGAAGGCAAAGTTGCATCTCTACCCTCCTGTCTTTCTGGTTGTTGGATGATACAAATTGTGGTAGTGAGTTACATAGTGGTGAAATGTTGTATTTTGTTCCGAAAATTAGTTCAGAGAGTAAGGCCTATCCAGGTGGTGCAATGCGTATTTTTTTTTTTTTTTTGGTATTTATGTTATATTATTTCATTTTTGACGCACAGAAAATGACAAGAAACCCGTGTGCCTATTGCAACGGGTCTGTAATGCTGGATTTTTGTAATTTTTTTGGCATGAAATTTTGTACAATTTCGATACATTAATAATAGTAATACTCTATCTTTAGAAGCTTTACCCTTCTGTAAATTTCGGTCGAGTTTCATAAATAGTATTCAGAATCACGATTATTCGAGTCTCGAAGTTTTTTGCAGAATCTGGATTATGAAAATAAAAAACTTTACATATTTCTAGTTATTTTTATTTCGGAATATTAAAATATTGCGTTCTTCTTAAAAATTGGCCATTGTAAAAGGGCTTTTTGGAAAATTAGCCGAAACAAAAGTTTTTCACCCATACGGTATCCTTAATGACATGAAGGAAATGATTTTACAATTTTTTTTTTCTTTCGTGATGGTTTTGGAAATATTTCTTGGAAATACATAAAATAATTTCCTGCCTGAAAAGATTTTATTTGCTGTATAAAATAAATTTACACCATATTTATTGTATCCAAACAAATATAAAAGTAGTTTAATCCTTTTTAACACATCCTTGGAATGGAAAATGTAAATTACCTTTATTTTGTTGTTTGAATCAAGCTCTCAATCTATTGTACAAGTGTTCGTTGATGAAACAATGAACACGTGAAATGGAGAAGAGAGAAATAAAAATAAAACCACAAATGATAGAAGAAGCCCGGAAATTAAAGGATTGAGCACGTTGTAAACGACTAAACGCTATTCTAAAGCGATATTGCTCCCTCTCGTCTTTGAGATTGGTTACGAAATATTCTGATAAATAGTTAAGAATTTTCTTTCGGCATGTCAGGGCGGCCCCGGCCCGAGTAGAGCACTGCAAGAGGTAGTTTTGCCTCTTGCTTATTTCCATTTTGGTGTTAAAGAAGAAAAATCATGACTGGTATGGTAGAATGAAACTAAAATCTTCATATATTGTGCTTAACATGCCTTCAAGAATTTCTTGATATGGAAACTGCTCCATATATATGTATAGAACAATACAAATGAAGAAAACAAGCTGGCATAATACTTTAGACTGCAAGAAAGTGCGATTTCTAATTATTTAAATCGATAAATTCCTAAATATCTAATTTTCGTAATTTTTTTTAATAATTACTTGATTTCTCAAAATTAAACATTAGGGATGTGGTTTGGACTAATATTCCCTTAAGCTGGTGGAGCAAGGATTTATATATTGTGATTGGAATATGGTATTCTTGTATGGGTGGGAATTGGAAAAAGAAAGTTCCATTAGGGCTTTAATTTGATATCTTGATTGACTAGTAGAATCGATTGGGGTGTGAGTGCATGAAAGAGAACCAAATCAACCCCAAAATAGATTGGAGGGCCCATATACATTTCTGGACATAGTTCGATCAAACGTTGATATTTTACCATTTCGTGGTTTGATCATCTTGATATTTGGACGATTCATTCACAACTCATTATCCTTTGAATCCGACGAATAAGATCAAGATTTAACCATTCCTTCGCGATGAATCCATCTGAATAGAGGAGACAAATGGTACGTTTGAGATAGTTGTGCTTAGGTAGATTGTTGTTACTTTTGAGGATAATTTTGTACTCAGAAATAATATTTGAATTTTATTTCCATATCATTTTAATCATAATTCTATGTCGTCGGTACCTTTTCCTACTTTTTAATCATATAAAAAAAAATCACTAAAAAAACTCTCCCAAACAAATGTTAAGATTTATATTCATACCATGCTCTTGGTATAAACATTATACGAGATGATAGAAATTCAATATGATAAGTGACGTTGCTATGTTTGCTACTTGACTAGCCCTTGGTTGAGTCTCATTTTGACATAAAAAAATGTATTTTTAAATAGTAATTTTTGTGTGTTTGATGGATGTTATTGAAGAAAGAATGTATTTTAAATAGTGATATGATGGAAAATATATGGTTAAAAAATAAGGAAAAGTTATTGATATGATGAAAAATATTATTTTATTGAAAAATGTATTGTTAAAAAATAATGTATTTTTAGATATGTGTGTCAAACAGGGGCATAAACTCAATATGAGTAGATGATATACTCTATTTGATACCTTGATTGACTAGTAGAATCGATTGGGTGTGAGTGCATGAAAGAGAACCAAATCAACCCCAAAATAGATTGGAGAGCCCATATACATTTCTGGACATAGTTCGATCAAACGTTGATATTTTACCATTTCGTGGTTTGATCATCTTGATATTTGGACGATTCATTCACAACTCATTATCCTTTGAATCCGACGAATAAGATCAAGATTTAACCATTCCTTCGCGATGAATCCATCTGAATAGAGGAGACAAATGGTACGTTTGAGATAGTTGTGCTTAGGTAGATTGTTGTTACTTTTGAGGATAATTTTGTACTCAGAAATAATATTTGAATTTTATTTCCATATCATTTTAATCATAATTCTATGTCGTCGGTACCTTTTCCTACTTTTTAATCATATAAAAAAAAATCACTAAAAAAACTCTCCCAAACAAATGTTAAGATTTATATTCATACCATGCTCTTGGTATAAACATTATACGAGATGATAGAAATTCAATATGATAAGTGACGTTGCTATGTTTGCTACTTGACTAGCCCTTGGTTGAGTCTCATTTTGACATAAAAAAATGTATTTTTAAATAGTAATTTTTGTGTGTTTGATGGATGTTATTGAAGAAAGAATGTATTTTAAATAGTGATATGATGGAAAATATATGGTTAAAAAATAAGGAAAAGTTATTGATATGATGAAAAATATTATTTTATTGAAAAATGTATTGTTAAAAAATAATGTATTTTTAGATATGTGTGTCAAACAGGGGCATAAACTCAATATGAGTAGATGATAAACTCAATTTGATACCTTGATTGACAAGTAGAATCGAATGGGTGTGAGTGCATGAAAGAGAACCAAATCAACCCCAAAATAGATTGGAGAGACCATATACATTTCTGGACATACTTCGATCAAACGTTGATATTTTACCATTTCGTGGTTTGATCATCTTGATATTTGGACGATTCATTCACAACTCATTATCCTTTGAATCCGACGAATAAGATCAAGATTTAACCATTCCTTCGCGATGAATCCATCTGAATAGAGGAGACAAATGGTACGTTTGAGATAGTTGTGCTTAGGTAGATTGTTGTTACTTTTGAGGATAATTTTGTACTCAGAAATAATATTTGAATTTTATTTCCATATCATTTTAATCATAATTCTATGTCGTCGGTACCTTTTCCTACTTTTTAATCATATAAAAAAAAATCACTAAAAAAACTCTCCCAAACAAATGTTAAGATTTATATTCATACCATGCTCTTGGTATAAACATTATACGAGATGATAGAAATTCAATATGATAAGTGACGTTGCTATGTTTGCTACTTGACTAGCCCTTGGTTGAGTCTCATTTTGACATAAAAAAATGTATTTTTAAATAGTAATTTTTGTGTGTTTGATGGATGTTATTGAAGAAAGAATGTATTTTAAATAGTGATATGATGGAAAATATATGGTTAAAAAATAAGGAAAAGTTATTGATATGATGAAAAATATTATTTTATTGAAAAATGTATTGTTAAAAAATAATGTATTTTTAGATATGTGTGTCAAACAGGGGCATAAACTCAATATGAGTAGATGATAAACTCAATTTGATACCTTGATTGACAAGTAGAATCGATTGGGTGTGAGTGCATGAAAGAGAACCAAATCAACCCCAAAATAGATTGGAGAGCCCATATACATTTCTGGACATAGTTCGATCAAACGTTGATATTTTACCATTTCGTGGTTTGATCATCTTGATATTTGGACGATTCATTCACAACTCATTATCCTTTGAATCCGACGAATAAGATCAAGATTTAACCATTCCTTCGCGATGAATCCATCTGAATAGAGGAGACAAATGGTACGTTTGAGATAGTTGTGCTTAGGTAGATTGTTGTTACTTTTGAGGATTCCCTCTTTGTTAACGGAAGGTTAATTACAGATAGCCACTTTGTAATGAAAAATTATTATTGTTGGTTGTATCCCATTATTGCAATAGTGGAAGAATAAATTAATTGGATTGGGTTTCTTGACCTTTGGCAAATTGTGGAACCACGTTTTTCTGTCTAATTTTATGTATGATAATTATTGATTTTATTATTGCACCTATTTAATTACAAAAAGATTTTAAACACAAGATTGTCTATCCCGATGCAGCAATTTCGTATCGTGAATTATTTATTAGTCTTTTTCTAAACACATACCAATCGATATCATGATATTCTTTCATCCAACAACTTTACTTTTTCTCAACGCGTATCATACGGTATCATTATATTCTTTCATCCAACAACTTCATACGATTTCGCAATAAATTAGACCGATAAAACTTGAAAAAAAAAAAAGATGCTAATCTTTTATTATAATAATTAAAATAAGTCTCTAGGATCTAGCAAGATTACAATTTGTAAAGATTATTACTTTGCAGTGGTGTGAACACTTAATAGAAGTCTTGAAATTAGGCTCGAGTCCGATCAGTCCAAGCTCGAGTCCAAGGAAACAAGCAATTTAAAGTCAAGTCTCACTGATTAAGACAATACAAAGAAACTTATCCGAATTATTTATTGACCTGATTAACGACAAAAATTTCTTAGGTGAAAATATTAATTTCCATTGATTTGAAGTCTGCAGCATCGATTGACTGAGTCTGAGGGGAGAACCCGATTTCAAATTATACTCATTCTTCATCCTTACAGGTCCGCAGATCAATGTTCACTCTCAGTTAAGTAGATGACTGATTGTGAAATATAAATGAAGAAATTTGTACTAAATATATGGGCAAAGCGTCAATCTTTTCATCTAAAAGTTTAAACACAATTCTGGTAAATAAGCATTTTCGTTAGCACTGATATTATATTCATCTAAAAATTAAAGCTATTGAAAAATTCCGTGTGTCCATAAGGTGTACTCCGAAATTATTTTTCGTCAAGTTCTTGACATATGACAATTATTATGAATAGATGATGGCAAAATTTGATCAGGGGATTTTTATCTACGTCGATACTAAAATAAAATACCCAATCTTAGAACTTAGTTATTAAACTAATTTATTATTTCTTCGACCATGCAAACTAAAATCTTAGCCCCCTCTAAACTCGCTCTCTTCCATGGTTGAGATGTCATTTCATCTTTTATTTTTCTATTTTTGGAGAAAAAAACAATTGTATCACTCACTGGGGCATACGCTTGACAAGAGAGTTTTATGTCGTGACGTGAAAACTTGAGAAATTAATTAAAATACTCCTCATGTTTTAACCAAATGACAAAAAGGTCGTGCCAAGTCCTATGTTTTCTATTTTTCTTTTTCGAAGATTCATTTACCCCCTGTTTGATAGGGGTTAAAATCAAAATTTTAGTAAATTTTGATACAATTCGATAAAATATATAGTTGAATGATTGTGAATTTCATGAAATATACGTTAAAAATTAATTATAAACTTTAACTTGAATTAAAATATTAATTTAATCCGTCGGTAATCACGTAACTTTGAAGTAGTATATACTCGAGAATAAAATTCATAAGACTACAATATTTTTCATGAATTTTATATATCAGATTTCAGTCTTCTGTACAATGAAAGTCACTACACGCAAAGGTGCCGTATGAAACTTTTCAAACCTAATAACAACTAATCAGTCAGTCGTTTTCCTTTTTCCTTGAATATTTTGGAATAATGGGAGAAAAATGAAAGCCTTAACGAGATTCACAAATTTTCAACTACTCATTTCATCAATTTTTATCAAAATATATAAAAATCTGATGGTAACCTTCACCAATCAGGGAGGTGGTTTGAATGTGGTAAATATGCCATATATAGAAAATTCAATACATCAGATATTTGATAGAAAAATATCTATATATGAGAACAGTGTTAATTAAAGATTAAATTTTAATAAATAATTATGTTCTCTCTCCGACAACTTGGTTCAACATACAATTACATATAAACAGATTAACCTATTTAAATATTTACAAAAATGACCACGAATCATATAAATATAGAGGTCTGTTTCAGAATTTTTTGAGAGAACTAGTGATGGAACCACGAAATGTATGAATAATAAAAAGTAATAATTTTGAATGTGTGATTAAATTCAGGATTAGATTTTGACTTAATAGTAAAAATAATTTTTAATTTTCTAAAAATATTTTTCCAATGGAGACTTGAGATGGAATAGCTCCTACCCCTCCGTGTCCAGGGATTCTTGGGGCATGAGTTAAGTATATAGTTGATTGTTCTTTCTTTCGATGTTGCGAACATCGGAACATCTTCAAAACTCTTTAAATATAAGATTCTCTTTATTTTAAATAGCATATTGGAGTACTTAAAAAATTTTACTCACAAAATTTGTAAGCGCTTTCTAAATTACAGAATATGTTATTTAAAAATAGAGTTTCTTGGAGATACTCTTAGGTTCCATTTCTTTCTTTTAGTTGTTGTATTTATTGAAAACGTGGACCCCACGTTGACACTTTGATCGAGCAATAAACAATAATCCAAGTAGAATCTTGTCCTACATTTCTCCATAAATTCTACTTCTCCCACGCCTATATCATCATATGAGTAAACGTTCCATCATGGAGTCCGCTCGTGGAATGAATATGGAGAAAAATAAACCATATCTTGTAATGATCTTCATACAATTTGTGTATGCTGGTATGGCTTTGCTTTCTAAGGCAGCAATCACACAAGGAATGAATCCTTATGTGTTTGTTGTTTATCGCCAAGCTTTAGCTTCAATGGCTTTAGCTCCTTTTGCTTTCTTCATGGAAAGGTTGCAATATTCTTGATTTGATTTTCTTGTCAATCTCAAATTGATTGAGAACAGGGTTTTGTTTGCTTCAAATAATTAACAGTCCGTCTTCTCTCTGAATCAGAAATACGAAAGCTCCTCCATTATCGTGCATCCTTCTCTGCAAAATTTTCTTGGTTTCTTCGTGCGGGTTCGTGTCACAAATTTCCTCATAATTAGTTTGTACGCCTCCGGCTCGGAATATTAGACCGTGTTTCCGATTTCGTTTTGATCATTCCTAACATGGAATTCATACTTATGTTAAATTTCAGACTCACTATGAGCTTAAATCTCTACTACTTCGGACTGAATTATGTGACTGCAACTTTCGCGACAGCCTTCACTAATACAATTCCTGCTATTACCTTCATCTTGGCTGTCTGCTTCAGGTACGTGAGAGAGAGAGAGAGAGAGAGAGAGAGAGAGAGAGAATTTAATTTAAAAAATTATGTTTAACATATGTTAATTGATTCTTAACTTTTCAGAATGGAAAGCTTGTCTATAAATAGAAGGCACGGAATGGCTAAGGTGCTGGGTTCTGCAATTGGCCTTTCTGGGGCACTACTGTGTTCTTTTGTTAGAGGACCTCCTATGTATGCAGAAACCAAAACAAAAATCTTAAACCTGTCGGAAAAGCATTACTCGAAAGCTGATTGGTTAAAGGGTTCTTTGATCATGCTTGCAGCCAACCTCACATGGTGTTTGTGGCTAATTATGCAGGTTCAACCACACTTGTCTTAAATATTAAACAATTAGAGAGTGCATAAACTTATTTCCTTCACACACATTCGCATAAGCTAACTTCGTCATCTTTCTATCGAAGACCTGACTCGTTTACAAAATTTATAAGTATGTGGCGACGAGACTTGAGCATCTCTATTTGCTCTTTAACCACCTCATGTGGAAGCTAAGATTTTGATTTTTTAACCTATGATTCTAATTATTTTGTCCTTTATTAGGGCCCACTGATCAAGCAATACCCGTCGAAACTACGTCTTACAGCGCTGCAATGCTTTTGCAGCTGTGCATCATCAGTAATATGGGCGATGGTGAAAGAAAGAAGCCCAGAATCTTGGAAACTTGGATGGAATGTTAATCTCCTTTCTGTAATCTATTGTGTACGTATCCTCATCATTTGCGTTCATAAAAGTTCACTTAAAATAGATCGATTTTATGGGTTAGCGTTAAAAATAAGTTACTCTTAACAAATACTTAATTTTTTAATCTAAAAATAGGAGAAAAGTGAAATACCCTAACGAGTGACTTTTTGTTACTTTTAAGCTTATCAATGAATTTGATGAATTACCTTTTCATTTCCTTGTCAAAAAAATTGTAGGGAGTAATTGTCACTGGATTTACTTACTGGTTGCAAGTTTGGGTGGTTGAGAAGAAAGGGCCTGTATTCACAGCTGTGTTCAGTCCGTTGGCGCTTATCCTTACCGCGATTTTCTCAGCAATATTATTTAAGGAGACTCTTCATTGGGGAAGGTTTGTACACTGGATGCATGTCTGGTATATTCTACTAGACAGAATAGGCATAAAGAAGTAGAAAAAAGTTCATTTCCATCTTCATTTCTCTTTACTGGGCTTTTTTTTTTTTTTCCTTTTTTGCTGTTACTTGCAGTGTCTGTGGAGCTATAATGCTGGTGATTGGTCTTTATGCAATTTTATGGGGGAAGAACAAGGAACAAAAAGCTGAAACAAGTGAAAGTAAAGTCGAAGATGGCGAACAAATCGAAAGAAGTGAAAAAAAACCGCAGAATAATGGAGAAACGACGTTAGAGGTTATAAGCTGCCAGAGATGATGTCTTCTTAATTTTCTAGTAGAGGACGCAGGTTGTTCCCATTTGAGTCTTGAAACAAAAATCATCTTGGTCCAAATGAGTCGTGCTTGAGTCGCTACATTTGTTTCATCCTCCTCCATCTCCGGTTTCGGAGTAGTCAAATGTACACAATATTTATATTCGAATTAAAACATTATTAAAATTCGTTGATACCAATGGATTTTCAAGAACGACTTGTCAACACTTGTTAACTTTAGCTATCGTTAAAGAATGATTTGATGTACAAATTTGTTAATAATGGAGAATTGAGAAAACTCCACATTCTTAATTATATTTAATGATCAACCACTTTATATAACTACATGTTCTAGAACAAGAAACTTGTACCTAATCTAAAGTTTCATTAATTTCTAAACAAGACCCTAAAAATTAAAAATAAATAATAAATAAATTATTGTCATAAAATGTCTTTCAATCATTTTTTAGAAATGATTTTTAGCAACAAACATAATATTTTAAGAATAAACCATATGTACAGAAAAATATTTGACGGATGTTTTACACCCGTTCACGTGTGGGGCCCAACGAAAATATAAAATGAAATAAAAACCCGCCCCTACTGCATTTGTGAGTATCTGTGAAACCACCCCCTTCTATGAGTGTAGCATTGTTCAATATTTTATGTTTATCCAACAACGTATATATTAATTATTTTCGGTACAAATCGAACTTGCCAAAACCTGAACAAACATAATATTTGCCAAATAATAAAATAAAGTTCAGCAGATATTTTATTTTCCAGTGGTGAGAGTGTAAACACTTCTCAGTTATATATAGAAGTCTAGACATAAGGATTGAGTCCAAACAAGTACGCAGAATTTTCTACATCTTGATATTCCATTAATTTGATGTAGACTGAATGTCTATGGCGTCTGTTGACGGGAATACCCCAATTTGACTAATACTAATCCTTCAAGTCATTAAGTGTGTCAATAATCGACGAATGTAGTTTACTCAATGTAGTATGCAAGTTACTGTAAGTTGAACCAACTCATCTGTAACTCGTGTCAAATTTTAATAATAATTCAAGGTATGACCTGATAAAAATTTCCAAAAATAAATGACAACGGTATTTAAATTTAAAACTTTTGTCTCAACTACCTTATTTAAAAGTTTAACGAAGAGAGGAGACAAATTATGATTATCGTCGAGCTTTACGAATCTTGTTCACATCGACAACGCTTGTAATTAGAGAACAAGTTCACGGAAGGAAGAAACCTAGCAGGTATACTCGGAGGCAACAAAAAAGCAATGAAGATGGGGTCGGATTTAACCATTCCAAGAACTCGTAAAGATCAGCACAATCACCGAGCAAGATTGGAAGAACTCGAGAAGAAGCTAAGAAGAATGGCATAACCATTTTGATACACGAATACCTATTTGGCCCAGATTAAAGAACATGATTTAGAATATAATTCATCGAAAAAATTCAAGCAAATCTTCAAGTACAGAAACTAGGCTGTAAATTAGGAAGAAATGGCATTTAACCAAGTCAGAAGTAGGTGTTCACATTCATCAAAGCCGTCTTATTGCTTTATGTACATATTTCAAACATCTAAAACTGATAATATTACACACCATAATGAGAATAAAAATCAAAATTCCAAGATCTGAGTTTTTTGAACAAGAAACTGAATGAAAAGTTCTTGATAAAATATAAACTCGAGGACATTCCTGAGAGAGCCCTTATTGAGAAGTGACTTATACAGTATGAAAGAAAAACTAACTTTTATGTTCTTCTGGGATTACAGAACACGAAAAACTATTCAAAGAATCAATGAAAATTTTGCAGAACAAATTTCCAAGTTTTCGGTCACAGTTTTTTTTTATCTACACATACCACCCCAGTACGTCAATGACCAGAGAGCTTCCAGGGATGCCAGTCTTTACCCTATGATTCTTATAAACTCTGAAACCACGAAAAGTTTATCATCTGTATCTAATCACAATCCAGCCCACATACTTCTAATACAATTCCATCCCTGGATAGGAACGGGTTAATCCGGACCCATAATAGTGAGAAGATAGAAGCCAGAAGAATTGACCAAACTATAATGATGGTGGGTACTCTGTCCTGCTTTCCCATAAACCCTTTGAGGAAGGGGTATAAATGGACAATGACCCATAAGGCGAAAAATAGCCTTCCAAACAGAGGCCCCCATGACTCGTACCCATTGCTTATGGCATCTGAAACCCCAACTATGACCCCAATAATGTTGATAATCAACAATGTCAAAGGAGGGATTAACAATGATGTCCACTTAAAGAGGTAAAGCTCAGAATACTCTCCATCGTCCCCTCCCTTGGATGTAACAGTGAAGTTGGTGTTCACACCAGCCAAAACCTTTAGAAGACCTTGCAGTAGAGCAAAAAAGTGCGACGAGACACCACCAATCACCCAGAACTGCTCGTTTCTCCACCAATCATCAATGCCAACACCACCCCATTGCATCTCCAGTATACTAGTTGCAGCAATTGAAATAAAGAGGCCCATGAATACTATGCTGGCATAGTTACTAATCTGTAGACAATACAAGAAAACCGTCAGCTAAAATGCCAAGCAAGCTAAAATTAAAGCAATCCCCGATAATTCCCAAACTAGAATTATAAAGAAAATTAACGTGTTCAAGGGTGACAATTTCACACGTTCTATGGCAGGAAGCATTTAGGGTAAATAAATATACTCGACCAGCTAATGTCTATTTTCAACAAAGCAACTCAATACTTAGGCCATATATATGGCATGCAAAAAGCTCACCTCAGGGACAATGAATTTCCCGGTAAGAAGGCAAACTGCTGGCAAGGTGCAATAAGCAATCAATGGAATAGATGTCAATGGATAGACTACGGAGTTTATATATGAAAATCTCTCCAGCGGTTTCAGACCACAACCATATCCATACCAGATGGGACAGTGTCTGCTCAAGAAAATTTCAACTGATCCCAAGGCCCAACGAAGAACCTGGTGCAAACGATCTGAAAGATTAATGGGAGCCGAACCCTTGAATGCAGGCCTTCTGGGAATGCAATAAACTGAACGCCAGCCATGACAGTGCATCTTGAACCCAGTTAAGATATCTTCAGTAACAGATCCATAAATCCATCCAACCTGGTTGTGTAGAATTGATGCATAAATATGACCTTTTGAACAAAAATTTAAAAGAGAAGCAAACTTTATACAATCAACAGTACCTCTTTTCCCCAGTCAGTTTTATCTTCATAACCACAACTAATTACATGAATTGCTTCTTTCAAGAGTGAGGCAGATGTGGCTCCTGGAGGAACACCACCTTCTTCTAGCAGCGTTGAAGCAATGAAAACTGGTGATTGTCCAAATTTTTTCTCAAATTTTATCTGGGGCATGAGGGCTGATTTCTCACTGTCAATTCCTGCAGAAAATATATATCGTTACTACAAATGAAAGGTGCAATGTTCACGATATCTGTTGCAGAATCATAGAAGGTAAGTTCTTAAAGAAGCAGCCAATCTGAGAGCAGCCAATTTCTGCCAAACTTGCCATAGAAATATTAGGAATATAATTATATAGGCAGAGATTTAACCTCTTGGGTTTTTATTCAAAAAGAAAGCTCTCAAATATGAATTCTCCATTGAGATTTTCTAAGCCAATTTATGTAACAAATGCACTAAGATCGTATCAAGATGGTTGGATTTATTTCAAAGCATATATAGGTTGCCGAGAGGTACTTCATGATACTCTTTATTTTATTATCAAAGAATTTCTTAATTTTAATGGAAATTTCGAAGATAAAAGTAAAGTTAAATGTTGATGCCCCTTTGTCATCGATTTTCTTACCTTCAATTCCTTCCTCAATATTTTCAAGAGCATGAATCTGGGTTGAAGTTTCCCTGCCCTTTGTTGTCTTCTTTTTATCCTTTGTTTTGCTTTTCTTGTTCCTTTTTCTGGATCGAAAACAGCAACAACACCATTTCGGCAAACAATTGCATGTTTTCCCTGGAGGTTTTGTCTTCTTGGGGGCATCATATCCATAAAGTGCTTGCCTTCGGAAGACACATCCAGTTCCGACATAAATTGGACCTTGAATCCCGTCAAGCCCTTTCATATTTATCTGTTTTCAGTTAAGATTTAGACTATTATAAGTTGACAAATGAAAAGCATATACAGGTATATAAATCAAAATTGGTAAATATATGAAGCAGCGGAGAAAGAACTTCACATACATCAAAAAAGACAACATTGCGATTAGAATATCTATCATGTCGATCAATTCCATCAAATCTTTGAGGGAATTGCACATAGCATATTTTCTTTCCAGCTTGAGGATCCATCATGAAACACATAGCTTCCCTTAGAGCCTTACTGTTATTTATATAGTGATCACAATCAACATTAAGCAGGAAAGGAGCATTTGAGATGACAGCTGACACACGCACCTACATATACAGTTATTAAGGAAAAATATGTTAGACAAGCTCAAAACATTATAAATACATTATAAAAATGAAATTGGAGTGAGAGAGAGAAGGGCAGTTACCAAAGCGTTCATGGCACCAGCTTTTTTGTGGTGCTCAAATCCAGGTCTCTTCTCACGAGAAACATAAATAAGGCTAGGCAACTCGTTTCCTTCGATATCATGAACACCATTATGACCAAGGAAAACCTGTTGGGAAAAATTAAAATCGAAAGTATAATATTATGCATTTTATGGAGGCGCCAGTACCAGTATGACAATAAGCAGATGCTTTTTAACAACAATGCTAACTATACCTGAATCATTCCAGGATGATCCCTGACATTATTGCCTGGCCAAGGAGTTCCATCCTGCATGGTCCAACCCTCCTCAGGAACCTTTTGTGCCATTGCAACCAATCCATTTATTCGAATTTTAAACTCTTCGTATTCTCTCTGTATGAAGCCAGTAATAGAAGAAAAATTTCAGTAATCATAGTAAACTTCTAAAACTAAAGTTACTCAAAGGATGACTCGTCATTTCTGTCAATATTTTTAGTGCACGTATGGTACACAGAAGATTGGACAGTATAATTAACAGGATTTTAGCTTATTTTTCTTCCTTGAAATACTGAACAATCCTGCATACCAAACATGCCAGAAATGAGTAAATGACCAACTAAATGAGGCTATCTTTACTGAATTAAAGAAAAGAAATTTGCAAATGCAATCCAAGAATGATCATGAATCAACTTTCTAATTTCTTTTCCAAACAAATCGGTTTTATAACCCTTGCAAATCTCAAGAACTAATACAAAAACAAAAAATGGAAATTTCTCAAATAGATCAAAGGGAAAAGTGGCACACCTTCATTGCACGGCGTTCCCTCACAAATGTGGGTTCCACCTTGTCTCTCAAATAGTCAACCTTCTGAGCAAAGTACCATTCAGGTGCCCGAGGCTCAATGTTAAATTTCTTGCAAAATGGGACCCATTTCCGGGCAAATTCAGATGTCTCAGAAAGGGCTTCAAAAGTGAGCATGGCAGCACCATCATCTGAGACATAGCAGGCAACCTTGTCCACTGGATAATCCACAGCAAGGATGGAGAGAACTGTGTTTGCAGTAATAAGTGGAGGTTCTTTCAATGGATCCACAGTACTCACGAAGATGTCTACAGGTGCTAGTTCAGACGGTTTCCCTTCTTTCTCATACCTAGTAATAGTATAGAGTTCAATGGTATAAGCTCAGAAACAAATTTTGAGATAACTAGAAGAAGAACCAAAATATACTGGGGGAGGGGAGCTCATACCTCAGCGAGAGTCTATCAAGATATGTTTCTCGCTCAATGGGGAACCACTTCGGAAACTGATCAAATATCCACGAAACTGCAAACCATATCTCACATATAATTGATGTGAGCCATAATCCATATGCATCGTTGACAGGGTGACGAATTCTGTAGTGAAAGAATAAACCCAGAATTACCATTCGTAGCAGAATGATCATTCGATAGGGGTTTATCTTGCTTGAAGAAATAGGTAATTTTCTTGAAAGTGGTTGTCTGCCTTCGTCCATCCTGGAAGGATAGGAGTCAATAAGTCACATTTTTACAAGAAAATAACAGAGGCCAAGGAAGAAAGTAATCTTCTTTTTTCCTAAAAGTAATTGTCAGAATATTACATATGTAATCCTTGTAAGCAAAGTTTCTATGCAAAGGATTATTGTCAGCTTGAACATTCAAATTTTACTCAATTTTATATTTGAAAGAAGTGAATGATTTTTTTTGGGCTGATAAATTTTAAAACCATAATATACAATCCTATTCTTGAGACTAGTAAATAAGGTTGTATGGTATACAATCCTCAGTAAAAATTTGAAAAAAGAATATACTTTCCCATAGTAACAATAAGACCAAGTCAAAGCACTCACAAAGCACAGAACATAAAAAGAATTTAAAAATAAAAACACTAAAGTCAGATCACCGACACTACTATAATGCATATGATAAAAGGGGGAAAAAAAAGGTGGACCTACTTGGGTAAATCAGGATCATCCATCTCATCTCCACCATTGTTCCCACCTTTATCTCCTTGATGCTTCACCACTTGAAGTTTATCATTCTGCTTTTTCTTCCATTCCTCCATTCTTTCCTTCCAGGCAACGGTACCGTACCCATACACAGCTAAATCTTTCTTAGGATCCATTGGGCGGGGTGGAACTGCCATATCAGTAGGTGAATTAACCTCCTTCTATTCAATCCCCACAAATTAATTAGGGAACGGCTCTAGTAAATCTCGATGAACTTACCAGTCATGGAGGAATCAGAAAATGGCATAGGATGGATTCGCTTTCCCCGGCTCATGAATGGTGGAATAATGAGAGCATGCTTGTCGGCTGAGATTGTATCATCCTTCATCAAAATACAAATTTTCATCAACATTTAGAACAGAAAATAACGTTAACTTGATAAAAAAATCACCAATGGTCCTTGATCGAAATTTTCAACTCATAAACTAACAATAATGTGTTCAGAACAAGATAAAAACAGTTAAGCCTCAATATACCTCTTGACCATACGTAAGGAGAGGAATTTCAGAGCCAATGGCTGCCGCATCCAACTCGGACTGAGTTGTAATTCCAGAAACACTTCGACCAATGTTAAGGCGAGTCGAGAGTGCTGCTTCAGAAATCTGATGAGGATCTCTTCTCTCATTGCAATTGTAATCAAACTCATTCTCCAAATCATCAAATTCATCCTCGTCTTCATCTCCATCGACTCTAGGACTCCCTGAAAAAGAAATTTGAGTGTGTTAATTAAACTATTACCAAAGGCAGAAGTCATTCAAGAGTAACTTAAGTAAATGAGAAGAAGCATCTATGAATTACCTTTTATGCGCTTGAATCTGGTTTTGCACTGAGGACAAGCTTGATTACCCTCTCTTCTTTCGTATTCATAGCATGGTCTACAAACAGGGAAGGCACATTCATTGCAGGCAACAAAAGGCTCCCCATCTACTGTAATTTCAATCTCATCCCCACAAATCTGACAAATCTGTCCACTCAACTCTTTCACAGAAGTCACCTGCCATCAGATCAAGAAATTTCAACATTCCAACAAGTGAAACAAAATCTTAGTGAAAATACATTAGCACTCACAGATTCACAGAAAGATTACAAAAAAATATATATAAATAATAGAAAACAAATCCAGTAGATGTAGAAAAGAGAGAGAAAATCTATTTCACGGATTCATTTACAATTGGGGGCAAATCTGATTTTCTGGCTGGAAATAAAGCAGAAATGATATTTATGAACCCTAAAAACACAATTGACTGAAAAAGAAAAAAGAAAAAAAAATAATTGGGCATGGCATCTAGCCAATAAACCCAAAATAAACAAATTTTCACCAAAATGAAGCTGTGAACCAATTGGAGCTGAAAATGCAAAGGGCATAAAAGAGTGAGTCTTGAGGGTCTTACTCTTCCAATCTCATCAGCATTGATGAGTACAAACTCATTCCTGTTGTGTGAACCAGCGATGAGTCTTCCTTTAGTTTCCATCTTGAAGAAATCCTTAAAACTCTCTCCTTTTACTCACTCCACACGATTACAGCACATTCACGTGAAGAAAAAGAGAGCAGGAAGAAAATAACTCAAAGCCAATTTGCAAACGTCAAATAAAGAAAGAAAATGAACGGCCACTTCGATTTCTTTGTCTTCTTAAACACCACCCCTTCACATTAAACAATCACTGAAAAAGATACATTAACAGACCCATAAAAAAAATATTAATACAAAGAGTTGTAAAGAAAAGAAAAAATGTGGGTAATTATAAAGAGAGAGTGGTGAGTGGTTTTTCTGATTCCTTTTCCTTAGAGAAACCCTGTTTATGATAAATGGTCTCTCTCTCTCTATCTATCAATTATTTCTCTCTAATCTGTCTATGGGGGTGTGGATCAGAGAATCACTTGCCACGGGGTTGAAGAAGGGATCCACAAGGACAAAAAAATACATGTATGTATAATGTATGTATTTTTCTTGAAATAGAGAAAAGAAAATTCAACGCGTAATGAATAAGGAAAACAGATTGGTATTTGTTAGATGGATCAAGAAATTAGGAGAGGGAAGAGGTGGGGGTTTTTGAGTTGGCGGGCCCCAGCATGAAGCGGTGGTGCATGGAAGCAGCTGAGAGGGGTATTTTGGTCAATTGACTGTCTTTTTGTCTTTTGTTTAGGTGAGGACATTTACAACTCTCAACAGTTGTCTTTAGTTGGTGTAAACGTGAATTGTGTAGTACTTTAGATTCGTTTCGAGTTTTTCTACTTTCTTCCCTTTTCTTCATTTCCTTTCCGTCGAACAATTTTAAACTTTGTACTTATTATATTCTATATTTGTCTCGTATTTATAAATATTTAAAATTAATTTTTATTCACATATTTTGTGAAATTTACAAGAACTATGTACTTGTTAATCACTTATTTCTATTTATTTACAAACGAAATTGTTTATACACACTTCCCAAACATATTTATAATACAATGTGAGAATTTTGCAGAAATTTTATATAAAAGCAATAAAGTAATTATTAATGGAAATATATAAGTCTTTTGACAAAAAATTCTAAAAGAAAAAGAAAATGGGAATGTCCAACAAAAATAAAAAGAGAATACAGAGAAGGTGCATCTTTATTTTTTTCCTTGATAGATGGACCAAAATGCCCTTGGTACATTGTGACTTAGTTAGCCCTGTTTGGTGGGAGCACGAGTGGGAGACTTGGTGAACAAATCTGCAATCTGAAGTCCTAGGCTCAATAGACGGAATTATGTATTAGGTTTAGAGAGGAGAGGACGCCACTTAGCACTTAAGTTGGAGTTCAATGCCTAAAAAAAGGGTCAAATTTTTAGTAAATTTTGATAAAAGTACTGATTAAAATAATTTATTAATTTTAATTCTTATCAAACAGCGACTTAAAATTGTTTTAACTGTGATTTTGATGAGTGTGTGACTAGTATGTTTTAAAATATATATTTTATAATTGTTATTTTACTTAAAAATACAGTTGTATTAACTTTAGCTGTCATTTAAAATTAATTTGACCGCATTCAAAAGTCACCCAACTCTAGTTTAAATTGGCTTGAAAGAAAGGTATATTATATACAAGTCAAATCAATAGGATTATAGCAATTGTTCATCACAAAGAAAGAAAAAAAATCATATTTTTTCCACTCTATGGTTGTTCAAAAAAAAAAAAAACACTTACATATTTACATTCCATTATTTTTTACTCTTTTGGTATGATAAAGGAAAATGAAGTTGAAAATTTATCGATTAAATTGTATAAATTATTCTAATACTGCATATCAAATAATTTGTCATAGTCGATACAAAATAAATTGCTTAAACAATGTCAAGGGGGCTCAGCCCACCATGATTTGATGGACCACAAACGTGCTACATTCTAAAGGTATTTTTTCCTTTGACAATAATTGTGACTTCTCTTTCACATGATTTTGGGCATATTGTGCCCTTGGCCATGGCTTCACCCACACACAATGGCATGTGAAAAAAGAATTAAATCTATTCCTTTTCTCTCCTCCTACTAAACATTGTCCTAAATTTTTACCAAATTAATAGTCGAACATAAGTATATCATGGGAGACGTATATTTATCACATGTACTCGATACTTGTTCCAAAAAAGTTGAACATGCTCAAAGTCATAAAACATACAAGAAAAACCACTTGGTAAAAAAATGTTACGGTTCTTTGCGCGTCAAGAAAGTTGGGCTCGACTCGCCCTTCGATAATATTTATTTTGCCAAAAATGCACTTTTAAGCCAAAAACTCGAGCGGCTCACAACTTTCAAGCAAGTTGGCCTGTATGCTTTTTTATTGCTCGACTCGCACTTGCAGCTCGACTCACGAGTGGGGCAAGTCGAGCTGAGCTACCTCCCACTCCCCACTCCTAACTTCAACTAACGCACATAGATGTGTGTATGTGTGGGTGGGGGGAAGAGGAGGATTGGTAAAGCATGCCTGTTGGAATCTTGGAGCAATAATGCAAAAATATTAGTTAGAAATGTTTGAAAATCAGGCATGTGTACAGGAATGCAACCACATGCCCCATGGTTTTTTCTTCCTATATAAATGTAGATATTATATAAATATATGCACACACAAATGTGTGTTTGTCTGTGTTGTAAAGAAAGCAAGTGGACCATATGGATGCTTCTCGTGCAGGTATCCTGTCCATTTACATTTAGTGAGTGTAGCAGCTATACATACACACCCATAGATGTATATATCATAATTCACAATGTAGTAAGAATTTTTATTTCAATGATTATATCTTGCACTATAAATATTATTTGAGTATTTCATGTATTAATTGAGATATGACATTTCACCTTCCAATGCAGTTTCATGAGGTATAACACCCTTCAAAGAAAGTCTATATGACCCATAAAATAAATTTTGAAAAATAGCACTTCAAATTCCAATCTTTACCTAGTTGCATGTAAATTGTACTTTGTAGAAATAAAATTTACGTTTCAGAAAAACAAATTTTATTAGTACGAAAAGTAACTTTGAAAGTTATATTTGACTTAATAAGTAACTATATCAACTCGTTTTTTGGCTCAATCACTTAAAAATTCAAGGTTAGAAACTCAAATTCAAGAAAATTCAAGTGCCCGTGAAATTTGATACTGTTTTTGTTTGAAGAATTTTACACCATTTTTCTTCTTCCATATTTGGTAGTTGGGTCACACGAATTTGCAAGTAATAAACTAAAAGGATAATACATATAGAATATGACAACAAAAACACGTTCTAACAAGTTACCAACTCTTGTTTATTTTCTTATATTTAAATAATTTGGTAAGTTAAGTAAATTAATTAACCAAATAACTTAATTAATCCATGTCTTGGTCCACATTAAAAAATGTTCTTTGAAAGGACCACTTCGGGTCCTTCCATGGAAGAACGAAAAATTGCATTGGCATATGGTGTAGTAATTAATGAACACTGGTGGTTAACATAGAATTTTCAGTGGAAAATAATTTAAAGTCAATTGAATCTAGGGAATTTTTTATTATTATTTTTAGCATGGATCTATTACATTTTAAATATTAAGGCTGCAGTGTTCATCTTGACTCCAATTTTATTTATTTTTTGTAGATGCAGAGGATCAGGAAAAATATTTGGTTCATTTTTTTAGTAGTTAGTTTCTTTCTCCACAATCGACCTTGCTTTTTTATTTTAAAAGATTGATCAGCCTTTCTTGATTCATTGCTTGCCACACCGAGTCTCTGTTTAGATTAGTTAGTTTGTCCTATTAAATTTATATTTTAGCATACCAAAAAGGTCATTATCGTTGGAGAATTGGGATTTTCATATCCGGAAGATGAAACCTCGGTGAATTCCATCTACATTAGGTGGAGTAACTTACGTACAGTACACATCGCGTAATCAACCTTATTATGGTCAAGTTATATGGAATTAGAAAGTCTCGTAAATTATTTTCACATATTTATCAATCAAACTTCATTTCACGAAACTTGAACATTAAATTTCTCAATATAGTTTGTGTGAAGTAGCCAATGTTAAAATGTTCAATTTTAATATTTTTAATAAGTTCAAACTCTAATTTAACCCATTTTAAATGACGTTCATATTTTTACTCTACTCTTCTTCTTTGCTTCTATCCGTTACTCCTAATAGGATTCGAGGTCCCGTCTTAAAAAATAACCTTATCAAAGGGAGCAGTTCGATGCCCTATATGCTCTTTAGTATTTTTATATTCAAGCGACGTGAGATTAAATTCAAAATCAAAATCTACAATTAATTTTAATCACACATTTCAAAAGATCCACAAATTTTCAATCAATTTTTAACAAAAACTACTAAAAAACTAATTTTAATCTCCATCAGACAGGGGACTACGACTTGATGTTTCATCCTATAAGACCCTCACATGTTGTGTATTTTCATTATTATTTGATATGAGATCGATCATTTTAATACATGCACCAGTGTTACCCCTTCTCCCCTATGCACCTACCGTGTAATAGCTCGAGAGGACCTCAAGTATTAGGAAAAAGGGGCAAGGGGGTAAAATCAAGGCTGCTATGCAAAAAAGAAAGCTAGAACCTTAGGGTAAAGAAGATTGTGACATGAGTAGGAGAATTATATTTATATCAACTACTTCACTTCGTATCTTCAACTCTATTCTTCTTTTAGGAAAGTGGAAACAAGTAATAAAGTTAGAGCTAATACCTATAAAGTGTGAATTATAACATACTTATTCAGAGTTAGAAACTCTAATCTAACTTTTGCTCTTACATTGGATGCTTCAATTTTCCAAATTGACTAGTCTCTCATCATTAGATAATTAGAAAGAGTTAATGCTTTATCCATTACTAATCTTTTATAATTTATAATAGGTGTCGCGCATCAATAGCCTCGAATGATATCTGCATGGCTTGTCTATATGATGAATGAACTCATCAACCGACTCGAACTCCGTGGAGACAATTTCTATCTACTTGTGCGAGGCTAGTTCGACTCTGAACCATCAGATCTATTTTGACACCACTACCACGTAATAATCATATGCTATTGTTAAACTAAACTTCGATTTATCTTTCATTTTTTAAAAAACTATTTTTTCTACGTATTTATTTTTTATCATACGTTCATGCAACTTTTTAACCTGAAAGAAAAACCACCATTCAAAATAACCCTTTTTTTTTTTTTTTTTAAATAAATGACCACCAAACATCGACTAGGTGTTTGACTAAACAAGAAACAAAGAGAGAGAATATTATTAGACTTGCCCAGCGAAGGATGTAAAATTAAAGTGGGACCCATAATAGCTGGCTCTCTTTATCACTGTTTTCGTCGGTGGAAAAATAAACAGAAAAAAGAAAAAAAGAAAGAATGTGGGCCCTCAAGCCCAATTACTCCATTATAGGCGCCACAAGTACACCACGTCCGCCGACAGAAAAACAATCTGAGATCCAATGGTGAATATAAATCCACGTGTCGTATAATTAGGCATTGGATACAGCTAATTTAGAACTCCTACAAGTGATGTTGGTCTGTTGCTTTCATGAGCTGTCAGGCAAGTTGTTGAATATTTGGAAATTATTATTTTAATTACTTATTTCTTATATTTGGCTTTTTTTTTGTAATTATAAGTATTTGTAAGAATATTAGTTGGAAGTGGCCAATGTTTTTGTTTGATTCTTTGTGGACAAAATTTGAGAGAGAAGAAGTTTATTTAACATAATGCGATTTGAAGTTTTGTCGAACTTTGTTTGGATATGAAAATTGAGGGGTCATTCAATCAAATTTCGAGTCATGTTCAGTACGTGATATCGTTATATTTTTCTTGTCATTTTACGTCATTTTCAAACATAAAAAGAAGAAATAAATGCCTTGCATATCTCAATCGAAAGTCAATCTCACCCATTTTCCTTTCTATTAATTTTTTTTTTCTTTTCAATAACGACTTGGCATAATTATGAAAATTGTATGATAGCTTGCTTGTTTGGATTGAATATGTCACCATAACTTTTAATTAAGACAATTATTTGAGTAGATTTATCGACTTGCTATTTTATTATGAATTGTGCACATAAACATTTTACAAATTACACTGCTAACTAAATCTACTTACCACTTGTTTGATACAGCTCAAAATTCAATTAAAATTAAAAATATGGTCGTTATTAGGTCTCACTCGTCCAATAAAAGTCAACCCTTACGACTAATTTTTTAATTTTAATCTCTACCGAACACACTCATAGTNTTAAAATTGAAAATATAGGCGTTATTGGGTCTCAGTTATCTAAAAAAAGTCAACAATAACGGTTAATTTTTTTTTATTTTAATCTCACCGAACACACCCTTAATACAAAAATCCGAGATGATTTTCACGTAAAATTTGTATTCAAGAAAAATGTAATCGTCCCAAATGTTCAATTCGTTGATATATTTGCTTATATGGTGCAATGTCATTCTCACCACACAAAAATTAATTATAAGAATAATTAATATTATTAATAAATTTCCATCTGTTTATTTTGAATGAATCAATCTCGATGGTTTAGAAGACAAGGGAAAAGATATTTGGACAAATCTGTGGTGGAAGCTTGTTATAACAATGAAATTCTTCCTCTGCCGACACTCATTTTAGTCATGTGCATGGACAATGTGCTTTTTCATAGTCAAATGAATATTTCATTTTCTTAATACGGTTTATTCTGCACAATTTAATAATTCACAACGATGTTCGAGAATGGAACAAACCCAATAATAACATTAAGGTTCCAATAGGTAGTGACATGGTCCCCGGACACAACCGTAACAAAATATTTACCTGTCTTAATATATTATACAACGTTAATTAGTCGTTTTGAGATAACAAGATGAAATGCACTTGTATTTATAATGGTCGATCATATTAAAATGGAAGTTATGGAATAAAATTTCTCTCTCCAAGTGGACCGGACATAAGAAATGATTAATTACTAATGACTGTCGAATAAAATAAACGTAGTTTAATGGTTTAAGTATAATTAAAGGGACTATTATTAATTAAAGAAATTTTATACCTCAGTCTCTAACCTTGAAAAGGTAGTGCATTTGGATTCTAGACATTTAAAATAGAGCATCCGAGTCCTCATTTTTTAACCTTTGTAACTTTTGAGTCCATGTAGACAAATCATCCATCTGAAGGTCAAAATGTGTGTGTGCGTGTGTGTTTTTTATTATTGGAAAGATCATTAGACCCTTACTTTAAATAAAAAATTATAAGGAAAAAAAAGTAAAAAAGAAAACAAAATCTCCTTCCCAAACTCCAACCCTTCCCCATTGACCCATACCCATCATTAGTCATTGTCACCGACTCACCGGCTGATTCCAAATTTGCGATGCATCCCATTGTCTTCTTCAAAGTTTGTAGTGGAGATCGTAGTAACAAATAATATGCAACTACTAGAACTTTCAACGTCCATATCTTCTCATCACTTGAAGTATGGTTCCGCTTGGCCTAGCTATGATTCTAAAAATCGTGTAGTCAACGGTGATCAATATTAGATATGAACATTTCCTGAGGAATTCAATGGCTAAGTCTCTCATACCTTTAGAATGGATGTATGTAGCATTTGTGGTGGCAGCGACGACTCTGTTTTTGGTTGGTGGCAATGGGAATGATAACATATTTTTCAATTTTTGCTGTTTTTTCCTTTATATTTCTTGTTATTTTTAAAAGTTTTTGGTTGTCTTTTAGTAATTAAAGCAATGATTAACATCTACGGGAGAATGCTATAAAGGCAAAAGGTTAGGAACTCATATGCTATCTCAATGAATGTTTTGAACTCAAATGCGTTTCTTGTCAAATGTTGGGGACCTCAGGTGAAATTTCTTCTATTTATTATGAAAATGAAGTCTATGCTTGATCATGAGTTCTCTGATTAGTGATTACAATTAAGTTTGTTAGGCTACAGCTTTTCACTTCGTGAAATTTAAGGTAAGTTACAATGATATAAGTTCTTGGTAACTGCTATTTTAAATTTTCGTGTTTCGCTCGTCTTGCTTCATCTTTGGAGAAACCAAAACAACTTCTTTATTTTCTTTGGATAAAGAACAATTTGAGGAGAAAAAAATAAATTTCTACGTCATTTTTTTTTAATGTTTGATTTGCGAGCTTCGGCGAGCTGGACTTTTGATAAATATGTGTTCAAAAATCTTCGTTTATTCTTTTGTGAAGTTTATATTTGTGGAGTGGACTAATATGATTATGCATTCTTTTTGTTTTAATTAAAAGTGTAAAAGTTTGGTCGAACTAACATGACTTGATCAAACTGAATCATTCAATGAAAAAGTTAAGGTCGTGCTACAATAGTATGCTATAAGTCACGCTTGAAGGTAAAGTCCTACATGAAAGTAGTGGTGGTGATGAGTTGAGCCAGCCATCTACCTTTGAGCTTGGCTCATCTTGTCGACTCGTCTCGTCAAAGTGACGTGTCGAGCTCAAGCTCGTTTGAGCATGAGCAGAGCTATGCTCGATCCACGAGCCGTTCGCGAGCTCGAGGGAGAACCCTCGGCTTGGGCTCATGTTCGTCCCGAAACGAGCCTGAGCTATTCATGGGTCGAGATTTGATGAGTCGAGCTGTCGAACCGACGAGCTACTCTACTCTTTTGTCACCCATACATGAAAGGGTTTGATGGTCTACTCATCCCAACAAAATTGACGTTAGAAGATGATATTCTAATGCTGAGTATGATACTGAAGTCTACAAAGATCAAACAAATAATTATATATGTCTAAATCTCAAATGAGCACTCAAGTTACAATCTTGTCCTTTCAAAACGAGTCATTATTTTGCGAAACTTGTATCAATTGTAAAATCATATCAATTTTTTATTGAAATAATAATCGACACATAAAATTTTGGTTACTTGATAAAATTGTTCTTGTAAGATGAAATTTTCAATACTCAATATTTCTGCACGGGTCATTAAGGTGGTTCACTTTCCAAGAAAAGGGTCCGCAACCGGAGTTTGTACTTACTGTTGTCTTCTAATGGGGTAAAAATACGGGCTTTGATTCACATGCCATGCTAGCGAGGAATTTTATGGCGCCACACCAAAACATACCTAAAAGGCTAAAACACCACTAGTACCCTATATCTTTGAATTCTAGCTTTTTGAGATTTTTAAGATATAGGCTTTGGAGTTATGTAAGGGTGTCAAATTGTTCGAGTTGGATATCCTTTTTTCAAGAGTAACTCTTTTTTGACTTGCTTCATTAATCTTTAAAAATAAGAGTGATTTGTGAACGGGTCGGCTCAAGCCATGAGGCCCTAAGCCTAAACACTGTATCAAGCCTAGTTGGTGTACACGTGTTGAGTTTAGTCAGTTCGACACATTGTCATTCCTAGGGAATTGCCACGTTTTTTTGTTCTCGTTTTGAGGAGCTTGGAAATTGCATTAGAATAGAAAATCACAAACACTAACACAATCACAAATACTAAACTTAGAGTATATTTGAAAATTGTTTATAAACAATTTAAATTATAGACGGATAGAAATTCGTAGTGAATAAACAAATAATACATCGATTCTCACAAAATATTGGAATAAAAAGTAATTTGACTTATTATGAATCATTTATAAGCATCACCTAAACAATGATTTGATTAAAACTTAAAATAAAAGAGATTGAGTGTTGTTAAGAGAACCTCGACTATATGACGAAATAGCCAATGTGACAATTGGTTGTACTTAAGCACGCAAAAGGGCCGCTTGTGGTCCACTGGGCCGACCTAATTTTATGGCGGGCTACAACGAACCCAATCTATCATACTTCTCATCGATCCATTTTAATAGAAATGAAAAATATCGGCCCATCCAATGAAACTTTAGGCAGACAGTTGAAGTAGGTGACTAAAATGAAAATTTGATAAACGTTGCTTAAAAACTAGCACATAGGAAATTAAGCCCCGTTTGGTTTAGAAAAAAAAATAAAAATTTTAATAGATTTTGATAAAGTTGATGGAATGTATGGTTAAAAGGTTGTGGATCTCGTTAAAAAGTGTGATTAAAATTAAATGTTGACTTTTTAACATAAATTTTAATCAACTGTTTGATTTAAACCAGATAGGGGATAAGAAATCTTAGGTAGTTGCCAAATTGTTGTTGAAAGCTACGTCTCTCTATCAGTTTAGAAGACGGTATAAACACGAATAGGTACTTCACATGATTGTTAACAACATAGGGTCAAGAAATAATAAAAAAAAAAGATGAATTTAATTAATAAAAAATTTAAAACTTGAATAGTAATGGGAAATATCAAATTCTTGTGACCCCAATTTATAATTTACTTAAATTGGAGTTATTGATGGATTTGTTGAATATTTCCATCAATTGAAATTGACTTGGGAGAAGTGGTGACACGTGATTGGTTTGCTTTATTTATGGTATCTGTCTCTTTCGACTTCACTTTCTACATAATTATAATTAATTTTATAACTTATAAGTTGATTTCACAATTAAAGAAGGTAACCGCCTTGATTTATGCTTTATCTAATGGATTAAACTAATCACAAAAAAATCAACATAATTAATTATGCTGAGCACTTTCCATAGTCTCCATTCCTTTCGGACTACCAATTCAACATTTGATGCAACTTGGCCACGTAAATGATGATACCAATGTTGGAAATTTTTGTAGAAAGTAACAATTCGTTTCCAATAGTTTTAAGTCTAATTAGCCAGAGTTGAACGTGCATTCCATATTATTCTGAAATACTTTATAAATGCTATAAAAAAATATTTGATGTCAATTTGTTAAGAGGATTTGACGAATATTAAACGAACTAAGGAAAAAAATTAGGATAAAAATTTATTGTACTATCAAAATTCAACTTCTATGATTCAAAATTTTTATGATAATGAAATAATACAAATAAGCAACATTTTTATAAATTCTACTATATTTAGTAGATTAGAATTAATTACTAATATATGAATTTAAATACCTATTAAATTTTCTAGATACATGAATGAAAATAAATTCATGTATAATAACTCTAAATTTATATAGATCAAAATTCATCAAATCAAGATTCATCCAATCCAAATTAACGTGACTATTAATTAATAACATGAAATTTATACATGACAAACATTTTGTAGTATTTATTACTTATTGAAAAATAAAAAGTAAAATATTATTAAAATAATTAAATTATTGCAAAGTTAAAATTGTCCAAAAAATAATTGTGATATTTAATATATTATAAATTAAACAACATTAAATAAAGGGCTCCGCTTACTTCAATACTCAAATTTTCAAATATGAAGTTAATCTTAATGAAAAATCTATAACTACATGTTTATAAAACTTCAAAATTTATATATAAAGAGAATTTTGAAGACACAATTAACTTTTTAAAACTTAGTTGGCAGCAACTACTAATACTCCTTAGGCCGAGGAGCAATGGAAGAATTCGTGCGAGGAGATGCTTGTGTTTGATTAACTAGTTGGTGAGACAATAACTTATCAAGATAATAATTAGTAGTTGATTTGAGAGGATGATCAACCATATTGGATCGAGACACGGCCTAGAGTCCAGACTCCTTTAGTTTGGAGAATTTCCCAGAAACTATAAAAACTTACTTAGGTTTGCACAGTCTACTTAATTAAAGTCCTCATTTATAGAGTAAATGAACACCAAGTAACATACAATTACAAAACCATACTATAGGAATACCAGTCTACGCCATGTCATTTGCTGGTTAAACCATACACGAATATTATTTAAGGTAGAACACAAAACCATAGAAATGAAGACACTTTCTTGCGCTGGCAATAGTTAAAAGAGGTGGTGATGCTTCTTTCCCTCGGCCCTTTCTTCTTCTTTCTTTGCTTCCTTCTTCTCGTGATGCTCGTGGAATGCGTATCCACCAGCTCCAACCCCGACTGCTGCTGCTATTTCTTCTTCAGTCTTGTGCTTGTGGGCGTGTTCGGGGTCTTTCTTTGCCTCGTGCTTCTCATACTGAATGTGATTAAAGAACAAAAAATATCCACGTGTCAGACCTTTGTCGAAAAAATTGGAGATCTTATAAAAACAGTGATAATAACAAAATAAGAGAATTTACCAAGGCAAAGCCACCAGCAGCAGCTGTGCCCGTCTCACCGAGGTGTTCCTTATGCTTATGTTCCTTCTGTCCTTTCTCGTACTTCTCAGTGCCATAGGTGTCGGAGTGAACTTCCTCGACTAGCTTCTCCTCGTCCTTGTCTTGGTGGAAGAGGTGGTGGTGCTTCTTCTCTTCAGCCATGGTGGTGGTGTTGCAGTTTAATGAAAAATTGTAGACGATGAATGAAAATTGTTAACACTAGTGAGTTGTGTTGTAATGGCTTCTAGAGCGTGCAATTTATAGTATGATTTCATGCCAAGGGCATGGACAAGTACGTGTTGACAATGTCGTGGTAAGCATAAATGGTGCAATTAGGTGGACGGTTATACTCGATGGACTGTTTTATAGTTACAATAAGCTGCAGACACCTCTTCAATAAAAAGACGCCAAGTAGTGTCCATCATTTGACACGAGATTTAATCCCGGACCAAATAACACAAATCTTGTAGTTAATATCAATTTATACCAATAGTCATGTTAATGAATCGTGATCAACTAGCTACGTGTAAATTTGTGTGACAATGATGACTAACATTAGATATATTAAATGTCGTAAAATTTTACTACTATGTGGAGAAGTGAGCACGTGGCCAAGTCCCATTGCACAGTACCTCGCCAATTAAAAACTCGCAGGTTACGGGGTTGCCCACATAAGTCAACATTTTAGTACAACTTTTAATTATATGAATATTTGGCATCACATGACACATGTTGTGCATAGCGATGTTACCTGAGGCAGGGCATAGTCATAATTTCAACTCCTTTTGTCCTCAAATCTTTTCAAAATGTTATTACTTTGCACCTCAACCTTTTCTTCGGTTAAAGGTGGCAATCGAGTCGAGCGATTCAAAAACGAGCCCGAGTCGACTCGAGCTCATCTACACGAGCCGAGCAGACCAGCTCACTAGATGAGCCGCTCAACAAGCTGCTCGTTTCAAGGGCTCGTCGTTATATACGAGCCACTAGCCGCTCGGCTCGTGGCTCATGTGCATAT
>CAIGRB010143719.1:96147-110187 GCA_903798255.1 Fraxinus quadrangulata
CTCGTGCCGGAGAGCTTGGTAACGGGAGACGTAGATCATTGCATTGGATCGAACCTTCTTATCATATCGTTTGCACTCTCTATTCCTTCTACTTAACGCATTTACTTCGCGGAAATTTACATTGTTCCATTTACGTGTTTACTTGTGTTCAGATTATTCTCTATCATTTTCGTATTCACTATATTAAAATCTTGAGTGATTAACGAAAAAGTTTTAATAACCAATTCACCTCTCTCACAGTGCTAATCCTACAGATGGATTCACTAATTTGCCCTTGAAGGAAGATAATTTCGTAATCTAAAGGCCGTTTAATGTACCACTCGAAGAGACGCACAGTTAGGAAAATGGGGTTCGTCGGCTATAGGTTTATGCTGATGATGAGTCTCACGATCCCAATAGCTTCACTCAGCCACGTATTGAAGTTCGTATCCATGTGAGTTAGCTTCACATGTCGTGCACATTTCTTATTTCCATTTTCGTGCAACCTAGTTTGGCCATAAACATGTTACATACAACTTGCAGGGACATGACTACTCGTCCGGAGTGTGGCAATTTGAAGGCTATGGCTTTGTCCCAAACGGAACCTCCGGTGCCACAATCGTTCGAATTCGCAGTGGGCAAGTGATAGCTAGCGGGATGTATGATAAATGGTTTAGGGTTAACCTAATCCATGATGTTGATGAAGGGAAGAACAGTTTTTTTTTTTTTTTTATGGTGAACCAAAATTTGAGACAAAAGATAGAGGGCCTGGGGACTTGTATTTCAAATGTGGAGTTTATGCAGCACCAAAAGACATTAGTTACAAGAAATAAATGGAATCGAGGTGGAGAGACATCAAATTATACAAGAAATAATGATAGATAAGATATAAATGTACAATATGGGACAACATGTTTTATGTTGTTTATTTGTAATCATATGATCAGTCATAAATATGTTGAAATGTTTCAACTCATGTTCATGCTAGCAATATATACTGAAAGCTATTTTGTTGAAGACCGAGTTTAAATAAATAAATCTGGTCATCTAAAATAATTTAAACTTTTAGATAAGTTGATTCATATGGTATCATAACTTAAAAAGTTCAGAAGAACAATTTAATTTGTATAAAGCTCAAAAGAACAATTGAATTTCAAGAGTGATGTTCTCAAACGAGCGATCAATTTAAATTCTACGTGTGACAACATATTAGTCACGGGTGGAACCCTTATTTGAGTTTTTGTATTAAAAAAACCAATAGATCATATTACATCTAATAGAATAAATAATGCTTCTGGACATAAAGAGGCCAAACATATAAATCCAACTGCATATGTTCCATAACAGTGCTTTTTTGTGACAGATTTATTTGGGATCACTAGTAAATACTCACAAGACTAGTCTTTGTTTCATACTATAATAGAATATTCCTTGGTAAGTATTTCTTTTTATGGAAAATAAAATCAGGTAGGCAGTGCTTGTAAAGACTTTAATGTTGCAATAATTTCATTTACTCTTATGATTATTGCATTTACTCTTATGAAGGTGACCGTTACAAACTGATTTTAAGAGTGAGTTATGTTGTTGCAATAATACTTCTATTTATTTTGGTAGATGAAGTGAAGCTATCAAAGAAATCTTGTGTTAGTTTTGTAATGGTATAAAAAGTTTAGAGTTGGCTATATGAATCCTTCACGACTCAGTCTTCAAGTCTTTGATTGTTTATCAAGTAATGAAATATTCTTAATCTGTCGTTTTTCTTGACTCCATTCTTAGGTCCTTGATTGTTTAGCAAAGAAAGTTCCATTTCTTTGATCTCATCTTGTCATTCCTTTCCTTGGAAAGAGAGAAATGAGAACTACTAAGAACTTAAAATTAACCATTTCAAAGGTGGATGTTCCAAAATTTCATGGTCATGGGATGAAAAATCAAGAATGATTTTAGTATAGGAATGCCCATCAAGATTTTATCCACGTCCTTCCAATAACAACCGGGAGGCTGTTTTTGTATTCTTTTATTACAAGACATAGTATTTCCCCACCGATTCTGGAACAACTAGAAAACACCAAAACATGTATTGAATACAATAATTTAGCCATAATGCAACCTACCTACTTTCATTATTTAAACATGCCCAATGCATTTGGTTTACTTGCATTCAATGAAAAGCATGGATTTTTCCTACAAAAATGTGATTTTTCTTGTAGTATTCTTGATTGCTGCTCACTTCTTTCTGCTATGTTGTGCTGATCCTACAGATGGGTTCACCAATGTGCCATTAACAGAAGAAAATTTCGAAATCCAAAGGCCATATGATATACCCCTTGAAGAGAGATACAGCTTCGTAAATGGAACTCATCGGCTATGGGTTTATGCAGACGATAAGCCACACGATCCCAACAGCCACACACAGCCACGAACAGAAGTCAGGATACGTGTAAGAATTCACGACTTGTTTTCTTCTATCGGTACCGGCCTCATAAGAGTACTAACACGTAATCTCAACTGTTAGTTACTTCAGTAACGGTTATAAATAAGAACTTTTAATGTTTCAAATTCAGAGAAGTGGTCTGTTACATTCTTATGAAGGTCAATATTACCTTAGATGGCGTACACGTTACATAAGACGTTATTTCGTGCTATGATTTTACTATGAGTTACATCTTTCCTTGGCAGGGCCTTGATTACTATTCTGGTGTATGGCAATTTGAAGGCCATGCCTTTGTGCCAAATGGAACTTCTGGGGCGACAATTTTGCAAATTCATGGTGCATCCCATGGGGCGACAACGATAATATTAAGAATCTACAATGGAGACATGAGATACTACAGCGGTCAAGTGGTGGCAACCGACCTGTACGATAAATGGTTTCGGGTTAATCTGATACACGATGTCAATGGAGGGAAGTTGACATTATTTCTTGACGGTGTAGAGAAATTTGAGACGAAAGATCAAGGGCCAGGGGACTTGTATTTCAAGTGTGGAGTTTATGCTGCACCAGCAAATATCAGTTACTATATGGAATCAAGGTGGAGAGATATCAAAATATACAAGAAATGCTAATAAATCAAATCTCATTTGAAGCAATGATCAATTTCACAGCTTTACTCTGTTGTTAAATCAAAGGTAGCTATACAAGTCGAGATAAAATCTTCGCTGTCTAAACAAATACATATCCGTTGAACAACTCTGTCTAAAAGTTCAAGGTTTCAGAGCGATTATATTTCCTCCTCTAAACTCTCCCTCACGTGCATGAAAATTTCTAAAATGAGTGTAGACGAGACTTTAATGCAGGACACTTTGAACAAGACACACGATGCAACCGATGAACAAGCATTCAGATAAATGTTGCAAAAATGAATAAAGATTTTTGTCCTTAAAACCATTATCACGATTACAACTGCAAATGAAGAAATAAATCCCCACCAAAGGCCAAACAAACAAAAGAAAAACAAAAAAAACTTTTATCGTTTCACTCTCTTTTACTATAAACGAGTTCGAGACATTATTGAAAAGAAATACTACACTACAAAAATACAAACAACCGAAAAAACAAATCAAGTAATAGGAACTATATTCTGTCTAATAGTCTGTCGTCTGAAAACACACCTAAGAACCACAAGGCAGGCAGCACAATCTTCCAATCTGAGTGAAAATGCGTTGCAGTGGATTTGGATCATCAACTTTTTCTAAAGGTGATACTTGTAATGGTACCTCGGGAGGTAGATGCCAGTGGAATGCATTGACTGCAGCTCCTACACCATCCTCATTCTCGATTAACGCTGCTATTTCCTTTGCTCGAGATTTCACCTGCCAGAAAAGGTTCACAATATTAATCTAGCAATGCAATAACATTATTGTTTTTCTTATTAAGGGAACAAAGTGTTTAAGTTGTAGAGCATGTGTGGAGTCCGTACGCGGGTCGACCTTTCATCAATTAAATAGTGTTTTTCTTATTTAGGGGACTATAAATCTTGTATTTTCTTAATGAGATTTTATTGCTCTAGGGGTATAAAATTAGGGTTTCTAATTCTCAACACAGTTTCAGTTTTAGACAGGCGACATTGCACTAGCTCTTCTTCTTCTTCATCTTCTTCAGAGGTTTACTTAAAACAGTATCCTAATTTCTAGTGACCTCAAACACTACTTGCAAAAATGAATTTTGCTATATGTACAGAGAGCGTTACAGGTGCACGAGCGGCATGCATGATGCATCTGTCATGCTGCCAGTACAGATCCCCTGTACAGGTAGCATTTCTCTGCAAAAATTTGGTATGCATTGACATTTATGGCACAAGATAAATGGCAATCAGATTTTTACCTCTGGCTGGAGCATGAACCTTATTGCTTCTGAAAGAGCATCAACACTGAGCTGAGATATAGGAATCGGAGTAGGTCCAAGCCCTCTCTCGTGAATTCTCTCTCCCCAGAAAAACTGATCTCCGAAGAATGGAACTATAGTTGTTGGACACTGCATTGAATAAAGCAGGCCGAGATTTAATATCAAATGAAGTAATTCAGTCATTCAATTCACCTCTTATCACTCAGTAACCATTCCCCAATAATTATGTATGCGGCAGGAGCAAAAAATGTGAAGGAAATTACCCCAGCTTTTAGTCCTGTCGCTGTAGTTCCAGCACCACCATGATGAACCTGTACAAATGTATTCCCGATCTCAGTGAGGCATCAGAATCTTAAAAATGCTAATCCGTCTACTTCAATACACAACCACTTTTTATTTTATAACGAAGGATGCGCTTTTTCTATTTCACTGTTCTCTCCCCACTCAAAAAGATAAATAAATCTAAAGGTAGCTTTGAACTCACCACAGCTGAACACAGGGGAAACAACCAGTCATGAGGGCAGTCCACAAGAAGGAAAACATCATCAGGAATCTCTGTATCTGCAATCCAAATAAGAAACAGAAGTTCCTCAGAGAAATACCCCTAGAACCCTTTTTATGCTCTTATGGTGTTGGAGTTGTGTTTCATTCCCTTGCTATATGAGAGTTAATTTTGCAATTATGATAAAGACTTCCACAGATACCAAGAAGCAAAAAGAGGCGGAAAGATAAAAAGATGAACAAAAAATACTTACGATCACCAAGATCTCCCCACCCTCGATCAATTATTCCTCTCTGTCCTGTATTCTTTAATGCCTCCAAAATGATATTAGTAGTTTTCTTTGAATCCTCGAGTGGCTTAACAACCAAATAATTACCAGTATCAATAAACGTTCCAACCGAAAAATTTCAAAGTGCAAAACATTAAGGTACACATCTTTTTGTATAATGAAATCACGATCAATGGCATTTAACATAATTCTTCAGAAAAAAGGGAGCTTCGTGATCTCTTTCATCTTTTGCTGATTCCACTGCAAATTGTGACCTTACACATTTGAAAGGACATCATATTGAGTCAAACTTGGTTGTATGGGATAAGTGCATAAAATTTGAGAGCAAGTGCAGCGTAGGTTCAGATTAAAAAAAGCTTCTTCTATTATATAAAAGCAAATTAATTCATGCTTTTATTTTCTGTTCTTCAACACTGGGGAACATAAATCATTCAAAAATCAGCAACTTGGTTTATATATGAAATTCAAATTTTAAGATCAAAATGATAACTATGTGCAGCAAGATATGCCTAATACAAAAGAGATTAACACTCGCAAAGAAACAAGATTGTATTAGGGAAACAATGCTGTACATTCTTCTTTTCGTTTTTTAGTGTGATTTCGAATGTCCTTGGTCTGAATCACCATTACACTCAATCATCGCAATAAAGAAAAGATTGCTTAAAAGTCATTAAAATATCAAAACGAACAACTGTGCGTATAAGTTTAAATGAGAAGAGCATAGAGTTGACACTCATACCATGCTCCCAAATCCAAAATAAATAGGTTTGGATCCCTTCTGCATCCACTGAACAAATTCTTCAGGAGGTTGATATTTTGACCCAAGATTTAAAAAACAATAACCAACAACTTCAACCAGAGGGCCCCAATCTGCACATCACTTAAATGCAATTAGTCCTTCAATAAGATTTTGATAAAAAGCATCATCAAAAACTCAACCTTTTGTGGCTTGTTTGGATCACAATACTGGATAGGAGTGACATTATTAAATAAGAAGAACAAGCTAAAATCTTGGTCATAGTAGTATCCAGTGCCGCCTAGTACTACTTACTAAACATGTGGTTTATGTAAATAAAAGATTATTTATAAAAGACAAGGTTTAAATTTCATCCATGACAACATTAACCAATATTGACTTATTTAGAACATAAATATCATTAACTAATTCAAACAATGTTAAGCTTTAAAGATGTACTTGCCTTCTGGCTTGGACACAACATGGGGACTCCACATATAGCCTGTTGGCAGATGAGATATTGACCCATGATATGTGCTGAAGTATGCAATAGGGGGAAGCTTCAGCTTCTTTTTCCTAAAGTCATTAATATACCCCCTTATGCCCCACCATATTAGTAAATCCACAAGAATGTATGAAAGCTGGATCAATAAAGAAATATTAAGGGTCATTTTCTTTTATGAAATCCATATAAAGGTTTATATCTAAATTGCAAAAGTAAGAACAGTCAGCAGACAACTTAAAACATACCCAGTATCCTGCACTTTGAGGTACATGTGCGAATGGGTGAGGAAATGCATATGTGGGCCTGCCTTTCAATACACGTGTAAGAATTTATAATTTTTTTCTTTTCTTCAGCTAAAGAGTACATACAGTATATAACGAATAAATGGCCAAATTAATACGGCAAATATTTTGAACTCTAGAAATAAATTTATCTACACAAACCTTTTGTTATATTATAGAGCAAAAAACCACTCCTTGAAACATCAAATACACGTATGCTATTTTGATCGTTTCTTAAAAGGAAATGTAGAGGAATTATAATTTTTGATGAAATATATATATTTTTTTTTCATACAATACGACTCAATATTAGTTCAATTACTTAAAAGGGTAAGTGAGACAGAACTCAGAAACATAAACAGAAATGAAACTGTAAACTCACGTCCAAGGCATTGTGAAGAAAATATGCAAGGGCACTTCAAGAGATTCAGCAACATGTGCATGTCCTGACAACAATTTGGAAATATTAGAAGTGAAATACAAATGCTTCCTAACAACAAAGGATGGACAGTCTTTATTATAATTTTAGCAAAAATTTGAAATGTTTGAATGGATAACATTAAAATAACTAACCATAAGCAGGAGGGTTTGCAATAATTGCTTGAGCCCTGAATGGTTCACCACTTTCTGCATCAGGTTCTGTGCAGGCTGGAAGGAGAGATTCAATAATGGCTTTTATTTGCTTTCTTTGTACAGATATTTCTCCAGGAGCAGATGGTATAAGACCTTTATTCCTGGCCATATCTACAATAGAAGAAATACACTCAAAGAAGTGCCCCATCATTGATGATTTGATTCTATTAATTAAATTTCAGAAGCTGGTTGAGAATTCAACAGCTGCATTACTAGGAATTATAAAATTTTAAGTCAAGTAGATAAAGACTATTTAGTCGTTAATTGAAGAAATGTTCACCCCATATATATCTTTGATTTGCACAAACAAAAATAGTTTTCCATATCTAAATGAAGCTATGAATTAGAAGTGAACTGCATAAAACAGCAGGAGGGATTATTTTTCTTTGAAGGGTGGGGGTAGGAGGGAAAACAATAAAATAAAGGAACAAAAAGAGAGAAGTAATTGAATTCTATATTTAGGATTCTAAGCTCGCAGAAGACATGTAACAATCCTAATGAGGCTAAAATGAGAGTCATACTGATGCTTCAATAAATCTACTAAAGTTCATTTAGCGCTGACATGAATGTATATGCATGTTGAGGGCCTCTTACATCCAGCCAAAACCCGGGGGTCACCACCAAGTGGGTAAAAGTCTACTCCAGCTGACTTCACAAATCCACGGAAGTTAGCATGAGTTGCCAACCTAACACGATGGCCATATTCCTGTAGCCAAGAATATTATTGATTAAAATCAAGAATGTATTATTTACAAGTGAATAAAATGCTATGTTCCATATAAAATGCAAAGAATACATTGTAATGATGTGTAAAGCTGAATAATAAACAGAATGCAACTTAATAATGGAATCTATTTTGTCAAGCTCGTCTTCTGGAAACAAGAAAAGGAAGCAGACATTTAATGCTTTCTTTACATTTCTCTAACACATCCTTCATTTCGATCGTTTTAATAATAATGTCTTGATTAGCATTTGGTAGACACAACTGCTAGAATACTTTAATAATATTGAACATTTAGCCTTGTTCTTCTTTCTTTGTCTACACCTCCCTCTCTATGCGTAACAATGAACAACATTAACCATACACGGCCTATTCGTCACCACAATCAAGTACTAGATCAATTTAATTCCAGCACCACCAATAATTACACATTCAAAGAAGAATTCACATTAAATATTTCCAAGAACTTCCCAGACCATCTTCATATTTGTTCAAACATTCCTAAAACACACAAAAGATCACCATGAAGCAGCAGAGGTCATCAATTCTTGGGGGATAAATAACACAAGAAACACACCAGTTCTAGAACCCAGTCAATCCCTTTTAACAAAACCATGCAACTAGTTTCATAGACAAGAGTAACAATGACCAATGAACAAATACTTCGAAATTTTAGTTTTACACTTTAAAACAAGAAGAACAGGACATTTCACTGTTGCTAATCGATACAAAAATTCAGTCAACCAATAAATTTTCAAGAAAACGCCTGGCGGCTAAAGTTGCAGAGATGAATTGCTAGCAAGATCAAAGCTTTTGAGTTATTTAATGGAAACCAAATTTCCCAATTTCAAAAGGTGAATATTATTTTAAACTACTCAGAGGGTAAATAAATAGTATTTCAAATTGGAGGGAGTATCAATTTTTGTTTCTGGGAAAGAAGGTCTAGTGTGATGGACAATGGGATCCGAAAATGGTACTGTGGCTTAGTTGAGAAAAGGATTGCAATGCCTTGGTTCACAGCGAAAAAACTAATCAAAAAATAGATCTACTCAATTTGCAACAACACGGCAAAATGAAGATCACTAATGCAATCTTTCCTGATTTACAAGAGTAGCGTATGATTGCATTTTCATACCACTCAATTAGCAAAAAAATAGCTCCTCTTTTCAGCCATGCCCTCTACCCTATCAAAATCCAAGTGTGGTTTTTTTACAAACCTATTAAAAGAACTCAACTAAAAACTTAATTGTTAGAGTGAAGATAAATTTATTTGTGTATATTTAAAGTTCAACACACCCCTTCTCGTCAAAGGCCTAAAACGTGGAATTTTCATATATTGATGATGGCTAGACTTTAACCCAAAGACATTGATCTGCACTAAGAGCATCTTCAAAAGACTCTCTAACTACAAGATGATCTCTATTTTAGAGTGTCAATGCTTAAATAAACTCAAAGAGACTTTCTATTTTAACTTTTTCAAATAAAGAGTGTGGGAGAGCCAAACCCGCTCACTATTGTTACTTTTTAAGCTAGGAGTTTCATAATTTACTTTTTAAATTATTTAAATCATATTTGAATTGATTGCATTGAGATATAAAAAATTATGTTAAATAATAGATGATGATAAATCAATAAATGTTTTTTTTTTAAAAAAAAAAAAAAGGCAAAATAGAGAACACTGTTAGAGTGAATGAAAAAATTCTCTCTAAATTGAAAACTACTCTCCATTTTGCATAATATGCTCTTTATAAATAGACAGTCTCTTGGAAATGCTTTTACATGTAAAACCATCTCTCTCTCGACTAAAAGCTTTTGTGGTCAGAGAGATGACTTTATTTATTTATATTTAATCTGAAACCCACAAATTTCCAGAAGAGATCAACTTTGATTCCACGTAAGTTACAACCTTTCTCTTTATTAACTTAGTGGTTGAAGTTCTACATGACTAAACCCTATATGAAGATACTTCAGTCCTAGTTACCTACGGCCATTCTACATTAACTTACAGTCTTTTGAAGCCTAAATTATTGGTTTTGAACCTCTATTGGTTTTGAACCTCACAAAATCTCAAGTCATGTTAATTTCATTAGCATAAATAATGTAGGATCCTAGATGTAGAAAAAGTAAATGGGCAAGTGGGAGGCGAATAATAATGCGAAACCAGATAAAACTATCATACACTTGCATTCATGTAAGTTTAAATTTAATTTACATACTTGAAGTCTCCTTGCCACAGCCAGAAAGGGCTGAACATCTCCTCTAGTTCCAACTACAAGCACTGCAATGTTCAACTTTGGAATTGATTTGTTCAGATCAGTGCTGGATCTTGTGATATAATCACTACTTAGAGGAACTCCTTCAACTGAATGAAGCTCTAAGAATTCAGAAGCAACAGGTGCACTCTTAGTGAGGTCGACCTCCACTGTTCCATCATTTTGGATCTTCAGCAAGTCCACGATGAGCTTTTTCTGATCAGAATGACACAAAAAAGTGCAAGTACCAATAAGAACAAGGAAAGGGAAATTGCAGAAACAATGGCAGTACTCACTCGAAAGGATATATCCATTCAGTCTTCAAAGCAAGCATTTATCCAGAAAGTGGCCTCCAAAATTTAGTCAGAGTGAGATGATATGAGTTAAAGTATAGGACGCAATGATTTCGCCCCTCATCACAAAAAGTCAAATTATGTAACACTAGATTAAACTATTCCGCAGTGTTTGTACTTTCTCTTCTAATGCAACAGACATGCTACATGAGTCATTTACAAAGCAAAAGGACATCGAGCAAAATTAAGCAGCACAAGACATCCAACTAAGAAACATATGTACACTGGTCTGTGTAAATTATATCTGCTTTATGCAGACACAAAGTACTCAAACTTAAAAAGTGTGGTGGTGAAGGAATTTTAAGCCAGTTATAAGCTGTAGTTAGCTGTGAAATTCACCTTCTCGCGTTCAGAGAGTCTATCAAATTTTAGGTCAATCCTTGGACTACCCCCTTTCTCAGTCATAGACCTTGAAAACACGCCATCCTGATTTTCGAAGAAGAGATTTCTGCGAGTGTGCACAGGTGCAGTGATGCAATGGTCCAAACCTTAAATAGAAAAAATGCTTTAATAAGAAGCATTCAAATCTCTAAGCATAAAGAAACAAAACAAATACTCTCATCCACCTCACACTTTCGAGACAGTGTCTTCATCCAACTAGTTTGATTGCTCAGATTCAGATGTGATTACCAAAAGAAATGCATAATCAAATTGCTGAGTAGTTCAAGAACATACCAAGCAAGCAACATAATACATTTGGCATAAAACAGTAAACCAGTACAACCTTTCTAATAAGATAAATGTTAAATCATTTACAGATCAGGTTCAGTCTTGATAGTGCATCTGGTATTTAGATGGGATCCATCATCATGTCACATTTCAGGTTCACTCAGGTGATTCAAGGGTCATATCAATAAACAGAAATAAGTTGGTAACGTCTTCCCCTAAGACTGAAAAGAGGGCTCCTGCATCCTTGCTTCCCGAGAGAATTAGAAGCTATAGAAAATACTATGGTGAAAGATCACCAAGAGTTTGTGTGGAATGTGCCTCACAGGGAATATAAAGCATGAGAGATGAAACATTGGGAGAAATAGGAGCCCATAATTCCAATAATTAAACCTTAAGACTATAACATTTCTCAGAACAGTTTGGGAACTTTCGGTTTTGCAATCAAGGGCGGGCTCGTTTCCAGACTTCTCATAGAAACAAAAAGAAACTCCTCTTCTTATTCATGTCATTCATTTTTTAATTAGTTGGAACAAACAAGTTGAACTAAGGATATGTAAATTAATGAAAGGATTTATAGAATGATAGGCATAGCTTCTCAAATTTGAGAGAAACAATTGGTGGATTCGTAACTATTTGCTTCTTCGACTTTCGAAAGGCTTGCAAGTACTTCAAACTTAAAATATGAGAACTCAATCCTATCACTTTCTAAACTTAAAGAACCTAGGATCGGTCAAACATTTCTCACTATAAAATGATAAGACAGAACTTCCAGTCTTCATATCTATGATTCTAGACCTCCTACAAAATGCCATGAGACCTAAGTGAAACCAAGAGAATTCACTAGATCAATGTCTAAACTTGCTCCAAGTTGAAATAGAGGTCTAAAAAATAACTTCAGACAGAAGCTCATGTTATGTGAAATTATTCGAAGCGAAGAATATTGATTATATAATTCTTTATCAACCATCAAGACTGAATGTGACATGATTCAAGATTTACATAAATTAATTTTGCCTTGCAAAGTCACATTCATATCGAAAATTGACAATGTTAGAAAAGTATAAGCGCAAACCTCTTTTTGCCTGAGATGATGGACTAACACTTGTATCTTTCCACTGAGAACGCTCTATAACAGATGAAGACTGCAAAATGTTCCTCCTCTGGTAGTTTGCATCAGGTGTAGAATACACTTCGGACTGCTCATCTGAAGACCTATCATTTGGTTCATCCATTGTCACACCAGTCACTTCCATTGAACTTTCCTCATTTTTTGCTCCATTTGACGATCCATTATTCAGACCCTCTTGTAGAGGATGACATTTATGAATTGATTCCTCATGTCCATGAGTTTTTTCTAAACTCGCCCTATCTTCTGAATTTTTCGACCCTCCCATTACTTTCCATATCATATGATAAGCTCCATTGCAATATAAATTCCTATATCCACTTCTCCAACCCCCAATAACACTTCTTTTAACATCCAATAAATTAAATTACAAGCACCCAATTGCATCCCAGAGAGAACTCACCATAATTTATATATAGATCAAAATTCAGCGGAAAAAAAGCACAGCACAAAGCAATAAGGCAAACCCAGATTTTCTGACCAAGATTGATACAAAAATCTTGAATCCCGTAAAAACTTAGGTTGCATATGCGAAGAACACAAGAAAATCATGCTAGATGTATGTAGATAAAGCCATTAAAAACTCAAGAAAGTTTCGAACTTTACACTTGACAACAAACCAAGCACTACCAAAAACACCCACCAGTCAATTCCACTCGCAGACTGTTTGGTATAGAGTTAAACCCAGAAGGTTTTACACTTGATAAAAGATATAGATTACAGGTACAGGAAATATGTGTTGGCGCAAATAGATTACAATCATATTCAAGATTCAATTTGTAAAGGGTGGCTAAAACAATAAAGAATTGAGCTTTTGCAATGAAAAGTACATTGCTAAACACCGACGTGCAAGAATTTTTTCTTAAGAAATAACATACTAAAATATTCCCAACTACCACAATTATACAACTCAGAACTGGAGACACTGTCAATTTTAACTTCAAGAAAATAAAAATCTTTTTTTGCCATTTTAAGGGTGAAATTGAAAAGCAAACCTTTTCTGACTGTTGCAAAAGTAGTGACTATTTTGTATGAACAATGATTTCATGCCATTTAAAGAAAAAATAAATAATAAGGTCTTGTTTGATTTGGCAACCAATTTCATGCACGATGGAAATTAAATTTTATTTTTCTTTTTGCATATTTGATTGACTATAATTTCCATGAAATTTGTTTTCTACATTTTCTTGATTTTTGAGGAAAAAATTTTCCCATGAGTTTGGTGGGAAAAAAATTTTTAGATAACTTTTTTTTTAAAAAAAATTTTGGCAATGGAAACAAATTCTATCACCAATTGTGACAAATTATATTTCTTTGATGGAAAATTTTCATGAAAAATAAAGTCAAATGAACACCAAAAGATCCAAAATTTCAATATTTTTCAAGTGAAAAATTATACTAATCAAACATAATTAATTGACAATTTTCCAGTAAAACAAGTTTTAGGTAATTCAATTTCTTGAAATTCATTTTCTTTCCACCCAATTCCATTCTTGCAACCAAACGGACCATTGAAAAGAACCCAATTGCAATTTGTGTATTTATATTCTAAATGTGTTAAATCCACAAACAACCACCCAAATTTATATTTAGTGTCATTATGATCATCAAATTTGATTTTGTTTCATCATGATCACCAAACTTTATATTTA
>CAIGRB010143719.1:110468-123309 GCA_903798255.1 Fraxinus quadrangulata
AAAAAGTTTTAAAAATAAAATAAAAACTTATTTTGAAATAAGCGTTTTTAAAATTTAAAAAAACTTTTAACTTTTAAATTTATTTTATATATTATTTTATTCCTCATAATTGAATCATTTTGTAATTTCCTTAATCACCAAAGATGTAGCTCGATTTGTCATAAATAAACACTTGTGCCCTCGTTTCATCTCCATTTTTTAAAAAAACATTTTTTTTCACTTCTTTTTAGCGGTACATTTTTCAATAAAATAATATTACACATGAATTCAAAAATTTTCTTTATTTTGTAACTACACATTCTTCATCAATGTACTATTCCAAAATGCATTATACGTAAAAGAAGAAGAAGAAAAAAAAGGGAATCAAACAAGCTCAAACAAACTTTTCATTGGTGAGTTTACATGAGAAATCATATTTACAATACAGTGCATAAAAATGCCTAATGCGTTGAATTTTTACACAAGATTTTGTAATTTCCTTAATCACCAAAGCTCTAGCTCGATTAATTGTGACAAGACATAAATACACATGTTCTTCAAGCTCCTGCACTTGTTTCTTGAACCCAAATCCCCCCTTCTTAAGGTCCAAGAATACTTGGAAGGAAAACTTATCTTCCCTCCTGTCCAAACAGAATGAATCATTGCCTTGTTATGTTCAATCTCGTCTTGAATCCGAGCCATGAGTCAACTCATAGTGTCAAATTCCATGTTCAAAATATAAGTACCCTTGGTAGCCACATCAAGTTGTTCTCCAATTTTCCTTAGAAATCCAAACTTCAAAAATTGGATATTAAGAAGTTTTTTCTTTAATGGCTTCATAGGTAAGCTGAAAATCACAGGTCCCATAAGTAACGCGGTTAGAGTATGTGCCGCTAGTACCATGGCAGCTACAGAAATCACGCCGCAAGCTAATGTCATACATACTCCGGACGTCTTATTGAACCATTTTATCAATTTAATCTTCCTCATCACCATTTTTCGCTTTGACTTAAGGCGTTGAAGAATTGATGTGTACTTTTCATGGATGCACTTAAAATCTTGCTTTTTGAGATTAAGGATGCATGAATGGAGCTCAAACGCGATTAAGTGAAATTTTTCCGAAGAATAATCATCAATGGTGTCAAGAACTTGATAAATAAATTTGTAGTCAGCTTGAACTTGATTTATGCTTTTGAGAAGTTGGCTGCAGAATTTCGATGCCTCGGCACTCATATCGAAGTAATTAAAGAGGAGAGATTTGAGATTCGACTTTCTTGAAAGGATTGCTGATTCAAGAACTTGTGCTATAGTTTCTTGGCCAGGGTCAAGAATTTCTAAGAACCCTTTATGGCAGTAATTAGCTGGTGATAAGGATTCATTTACTAGTAATTGAGCTTTTATGCAGAAATCCCCATAGGATTTTGTTCTAAATGCACCAAGATACTCTTCATTGAGATTGAGACTTTTCTGAGATTCTTTCAATACTTGTTTCTTGTCTGAAATAAAAATATAGGTTGAATTTAGTATGGTACAAAACAAAAATAAGTTCCAAATTAAAATCATTGAGAAATTGGGAAAAAAATAAATAAAATCATACAAGGGCTTAAGGGTTTAGCCTATATTACTCTTATTTTGCAGAAGAACAAATCATTAAGGTCAAATTTCATACGATATTTCCAAACACACTATAATACTTCAAAAAAATCTAAAATGAGCAAAGACCAGAAGTAATTTTGGGGAGGAAAAAAAATCAAAAACAGCTAATTTATAAGCTACTTAATTTCTAATTACATAATTATTTTCATTTAAGTCAAAGCACTTTCCAAATTTCAATTTTCTACCTCCTTAGTCAATACAGATACTCATACAATTTCATGTCCAATAATAAAATGAAAGATGTTTTTTCCAATCAAACCTCTTTTGATCTTTGAGGTTTTGAATCTGGCCGACATCTTGAATTCTTCACCAATCACTCAATCGTATAAAAATACTTGAGTGTATAAAACTGAATTTCTTTCTTCCAAAGCCTCACAAAGAAACGAAACAATGACTTCTTAGGTTGTCTTTTATATCATCAAAATTCAAACCTTTAAAAGCCACCAGAAGACAGTTTAAGGTTTCTGTGTCTTGTATGTGTATTTATATATAGATGTTGCGTGTGTGTAGAAAGAAACTTGTGCAAGATTTTAGGTTGGTTTGAGGATAATAAGGTGGGTTCTGTGAAAGAGATTATTAGGTCTATCTGGTAGACAAGTGACAACCTTATCTTTCGTCACCTTTATATGCATAATTTGCATGATTTTTGTTTATATGGTTACACTATCATGCATATGTCAAAGTTTACACCATATAAACGAGTAATTATGATATTGTCCGGCCATCAATGGTGAGCAGAGATAGCCTAATTTAATCAACACGCTTATCCTATATTTTGAGTTTTTCTTTTTACATTTTTGTTTCGTAATAACTTCTTGAGAATAATCGAGATTAATACATATACATATGATGCAGTTAGAGTTATCAAAATGAATGTAATTGACTTAGTTTCGCCTTGGGAAGAATCAATTTTTAAATTTTTTGATGTTACAGTGAAGGATTTTAGTGAGAGAGTATGGGGACCGCATAGAGTGGGCCATGGTCTGCTGTTTAGGCAAAGAGGGCTTAGGCCGACACATTGTCTTGACGAATCAAGTTACTTGAACATTGATTTTGTACATCATAGATGACAATCTATGATGTATAAAGATCAAGTTCATTGATTGTAAACAAAGCTGTCATCCATAATGTAAGTGTAGCAAAATGATTGTTTTGACACCCCCTAAATAGGGCTAGACATAAATGTAGCCGAGAAAATTGGTAAAATCTTTTTATATCATGCTCTAATACTTATGTGTGCCATAGGGATTGAATTTGAAGATATTCTTTTTTTGAAAATGTGTGATGGAAAAGTCGTGAGTCCATCGAATTCGTGGTTAAAATTAAGTGGTCATTTTAGTTCGAGAATTTTATAAATTTTTAATTTACACCAAACATGAAATTAACTGCTTGTAAAAAGGAGCAAAATTCCAAGTAACCAACATGAATCTTATCTAGTTATAGTGCAAATATCATGTGATCATTAACATGTGGTTGTTAAGAGTGGATTATTAATCAAATGTCATTTCTACATAGAAGAAACAAATTAAAGATTTTGTTGGTATTGGAGCAATATCACTTGTCTAGTAATGCCACAGGGAAAATTATCACGGGAGTGGAAGATTATCCGAGGTCCAAAATTATCACGGGGTTGAAAGAGCTGAAGGCCAAGTCGAACTCCTTTCACAAGATAAAATGTGGTTAAAATAAAAAAAAAAAAAAAAAAATAGAGCCTAACTTTCTTGAATTGAGTAAATATCTATTACACGAGGCTATTATTGTTAAGAATTATAAATGAAAAAACGGAGACATAAGAACACACAAGATTTATATAGGCTCCATTCAATATGAGACTATATCATGTTTCGTCGTTATAGTAATTTACTATGATAAAAAAAAAAAGTTTACAAGAGAGAAATTGTGTCAAGGGATAGAATCTCACATCGAATAAAGATGTAAACATAAATTAATTTGTACATGACGTCCGTGGTTGGAATAAGGGCTAATGAATCCCATATTTTCTTGGATGCATCTCTCTCCCTCTCTCTCTACGAAAACATTACGTCATAATCTACGCGGAGTGTCGTTGTGTGGCGAGAAATTCATTTAAGGAACCTTAAATTGTAATTCAAGTTATCAAATCCTTAACCACTAGAGAATAAGGTACGTGGAGGGTTCAATTTGAACACATATCTCATCCATTTGAACCCTTTTTTCCCGTAAATAATATGCTTACAAGTTTTAACTAAGGTAAAACGGCGATGATTAAGCTGGATAGATTTTTGTAATGCTCAACACAATATATTTTGATAGGGGTATCGTACTGAACACCTAACTATCTAGATCAAGACTCGTGCATATCTATAGAGCTATATTAATATTTTATGAAAATGAATGTGGTAGGTACAATTTTTTTAATATTCTAATTACATGCTCGTGTTAAATTTAATATACTATTTCAACAAATAAGTAAATTGCAATTAGTTTATCTATTTCATTCCATTGAAAAAAAAAATCTATTTGATAAGAAATAATTTTAAAAGTAAAGAAAAACTTGTCAGACATTCGTCAATTCACTCAACATCACGAAAAATACATATAACTTCCAAAATATAACTAATAAACATCCATGTTGAAATTTCAGTTAATAAAAAGACAGGGACCATTATCTTTATTTTATCAGTTTATCTATTTTCAAATAACATTCTTACATGGACTGAAATTAAACAATTAAAATTATTTTAGTGTGTATAGATGTCAAACTCAGAATGGAAACAGACAAGACACAAATCCAATATTAAAATCCAACAGGTTCAATCCAAATTCCTCTGCTTTCTCGTTCCTTAATTTCTCCATGTGAACTGTTAAACTATTTTTATGTACTAATAAACTTTACTAACTATTTGACTATTCACATTTTTCCAATGGTCCTCCTTCGACCGAAGTATTATATCATCTTGGCTCATCTTTAAACAATGGAACACCCATATCCAGGGGCGGAGATAGGGCTGGGCTACAGCCCACCCCAGCCTAAGCCAAATTTTGTTAAAATATATAGTTCATTTTTTTCTACTGTCCAACCCAGTAATTTTCCGTACCATTGAATCCTGGCTCCGCCATTGCCCATATCTCTTCGTGAAACCCGAAAAAAATTTATCTATCAAGGACCAACTCTTCCGGTGCATGAGGGTCCACCGTCTTAAGAGCCAATAATGAATATTTTTGGCCATCACTATCCAACTTAGAATTCACCGCCATTGTTCCATTACAATGAAGATTCATCTTATTAACATATGGAGCATGTTTTTGATACTATTTGTAGGGTATTAAGGTATCTCCAAAGATACTTACATGTAAATCATTTATCATATTTTAAAAATGTAAAACTTTATTTGCACTTTCTCAATATGAACGACTATCATATTCCATCAACACTATATTGTCACATTTTAGTACAAAGTACTCGATAACTTAATAACAATACTCGTCACTAGAAAAAAGTCAGGGAAACAGACAAGAGTCCGAGCATGTAATATATATATTATAAACTCTTCGTAATTCCAAATACCGTTACTTATGGGCACTGCTGGTCTGTAAGAATGGAGATTTTTGAAGCCCATTTGACACTGTTTCTTTTGTCTTTTAGTTGTTGTCTTGGTATCTATATCTAATCCCTGAAAATACTTCTATTCTTTTGGTGCAAAACTGTGGCCCCACGTCTTAGGTTGCTACCTTTTGAGGCAAGATTGAGACTCGACAATGGTATTCCGATGTTTTTACTGTTGTCTTCTGTGTTCGGCTTATGAGATGGGAACGAAGTAGAGATTTCAAGTCTAGACGAAAGAATAAATAGGCAACCTGCCTTTTCCGTCTTGCCTGAGAGAACCTATATTCGTACCTGTTCCTTTGCTCAACGTTCCTTTTTTTATAGGTTCGAACTTCAATCTTGAAGCATGGGCGGTGGGAAGGAAGGCAATGATTCCAAACCTCACTTCGAAAGAGCCAAGACGAAGGCAGCTCAAATTTAACTTATCACTTTTTTTTGTACCAAAAATAATTTATAAAGTAACATTGGCAGCTTGAGAATCTGACACCATGTACTTATGGTCTATTTGACAATTTAAAAAGTTAAAAATTATTTCATATGATGCTTTTGAAAATATTTGGATAATTTTTTTGAAGTAGTTTAATTAATTAGAAACGATTTTAGATGTAATCGATAATAAAGTCTAAAAAAATGTCAAAAGGTCACAAAGCAAGCAAATTGCAATGCACTACACAAAAGAAAACCTTAAAATAATATTTGTTCAGACATACAATCACAGCACTAATGATTTTAGAATAATAGTACCCATCATCACTAATCACGGCCAACCAAAATTATTCATTCAGTACACATGCTCTCCACCTTTTCATTTTACTCTCTCTTTCAAGAATCATTTCACAGACAAAATCATTCCACTTTTTACTGTATAATCTTATTCATAACTACACATTCCCCACCATTCAAACTCCTCAAACACACACACTCTTCTCAGAAGACTCCTGTTTTCTTCTTCTCCCTACAAATTAAAGGAGTCCCAGAGAAAAATTACTCAGTTTTCACAAAGAAAACAGTGTAAAATATTTATGGGTTTTTCCTCAATGTTGATCTTGTTCTACTTCGTTGTGACTCTATTGTTTCAGTTTCAACTTTCTGAGTCTGCAACAGTAGTTGTGGATGGAGTTTCAGAATGGAGAAATCCTCTAGTTCAAATTGGGGATGCTGTCAGTAAGTGTTTTCTTGCTCACAAAATTAATATTTACAGTTATGAATATAAATATGAACCTGCATTTAATTTTGGTTTCTTGTTTTTACAGTTTTCCAGCACAAATATCACTACAATCTCTACATTTTCCAGAGCCAAAATGCCTTCAGTCTCTGCAACTTTTCTCAAGCTACACTTCTCACTAAACCCAACTCCACATCTTACACTGTAAGTAACAAAAGAACTTTACTCGGTTGGGATTTTACCTTTTAACTTGATCGCAAGATGGTAGCTCGTTTCTGCATATTAAATATTGAAATCTTAATGCTCGTTTGAACTTAATTATTCATTTGAGCTTAACAGGTTCTGATACCAAATTTAGACTTCGAATTCCATCTTAAATTTACCTTAAGACTATGAATAACTACGTTTAGCAAAAAGGAATTATTACTTAATCACTATCATGTTGTATTATAAATGTTGTAATTTTCGTTTTTCTGTAACAATTTTTCTGATTATTACTGTAAATTGAAGTGGCACACATCACGCCCTGGTCTGTTCTACTTCTCCTTCAACAATGGCTCTAACAAAGCATGCTTAGAGGGCCTAAAACTGGCTGTGAAGGTCACATTATCACTGTCTCCAAATTCTTCCCCAGAATTGCCACCACCCACAGCGGCACCACCGCTGAGCTCTGGCGGCATTGTGGCATCTTCTCCGGCATTTCCTTGGCCATTTAAGCCACGAGAAAGCGCTTCGCCCAGTCCTGCACCGAGTACTGTAGAACTTCCAGGAGGCGCCACCAGTCCTACTGGTCCGGATAAAGAAGGCATCCCATTTATCAACAGCAATCCGGCCGTGCCTCTGCCCACGGGAGAGGTGGATTCCGCCACTATTCGCCCTTTGCCCTCAAATGGGGACCATGCTAGACAGGTGCTGGGATTTTCAATTGTTCAAAGGGCTTTGAGTTTGAGTTGTCCAATTATGCTGATGATGATCTAGAGAGGTGCACCAGGTTTATGTATGAAATTTTTGCTTTGAATCTAAAGTAGCTTTATGGTTGTCCTTGACCCTACTTTGGAATCATTAGATTTAGCTGCTTACCACTTTGTGCTTTATACTTTAGTTTATGCAAAGTAATTGATTACTCTCTTTTCCTTTTTCATTTCATTCTTCACCCATTTTGATTAAAGTAAAACACAATAAATTAAGAAACGACAACTTAAATAGTTGAGACATGTCTGACACGGGACTTCGAACTGTTAAACATAAGACGAACATGTATATGTTCCTATAAATCAAAATTTTCAGGGGCTTTCCTCCGTTTATTCAGGTTCAGAATCTTGAGCAGACTCTTTTATTACAGCAGACTCTTCTTCTTCTTCTTCTTCTTTAATCCGGTTTTAATTTTCGTGAACTCGATCCTTATTTACCAACTTCTTTAGAAACGATGATTCATCATCATTAAGTAATTTGTCATGGCAGGATGAATTTCTTCCTTTCCTTCTTGACATTCTTCAACAGATTGAACTCTCATCTGTTTTGGTCTATATCTATGGTTCTTCATGTTTTTCCTGGAGCAAAGTTTGATCATTTTTTGCAATTTTATCATCCAAATTTTGCAAATTTTCGGTGCCTTGTTCAACTGAACTATGTTCCTTAACTCCCTCAATACAAGTGTTGGATAAATTGGAGCTTAGAATTATATTTCTATTAACGTGCAAATTATCAGAAAGAATTTTGACTTACCAAAATTAAGATATGTGCGTCAAAATATGCACAAAATGCGACTTACAGAAACATAGAGAATGTAGAAATTCGAAGGAAATAAAATGAAACGAGGTATACGAATGCAAATCTCCTTAAAAACAAATTGTCCCTTGCATTGGTACTAACAGGATTAAATGGACGCCTATCTCCCAACATACAACGTTTCTTTCAAAATTAATGTAGCACAATATAATTTTGTCAGGCGAATTAATGTTTGACTTTAATTTTCTATAACGGAAGATATCGAAAACTAAATATCAAACATGAAACTATTTTTGAAAATTATTTTGACATAATTATTTGGAGAAAGTAAGAATTAGAAACCAATTATATGAAATAGATTTGGAGTGAACAAAATAGAATTAGGAGAGTTCTATTTATAGATTTTCATATCTCTTTCCAACGGTCGCATCTTTTGACATAAATTCATTTCAATCATTAGATGAGACCATTTCAAATTGGATCATGATTCATTGTTACGCACCTTATTCCAATTCACACATTTTAATCTTTATATACTTTTAAATTCCAACAACAATACCATGAATTCCTTTAACCTTCTTTGGCATCGAAATTGTTAACATGGATTCATCTTCATCACTGAAACCAAATTTACTGACTCTATAACTGTCTCTGGGCAATTGTAATTTTGAAAATTTTCAAAAATAATTTGTAAATGGAAGTGATATGTCACAACCTGAACTCAAACCTACTCAACTTATAGCAATATGCACAATATTGTAACTTCTCGTTCTTCCTTACAATGTCTAGTATCGTATGGTCCACCATAACGAACAACCCAAAAATCATTTATGATAGGAGTCCTTGGCTCGAAAATACATTATCTCGTTAGGTATCATTCGTCTCCCACCTATCAAGTTGATGTTACCCTTAGTCCCACCACCTCCACACCCCCCACCCCCCACTGGATTCCAACTCACAAAAGACTTTTGATAATTAAAGTTCTATGGGGTCACAACAATTAATTCATGGCAAGTTTACTAAGCATGACAAGATTGAATAATATAATGCAAAAAAAAAATTCTGTTTTCTTCTTTAATATTATCAAGTATTGCACATTGCCTACTCACCTTCTCAAACCAACAACAAAAATTTGTGGTAGCAGATTTTGGCTCAGAACATGTTAGCTTGTTAGGCAAAATTCATATTTCAGCAATCAAGCTTGAAGTCAGACCCCTCCTCACCCCATAATCTGTACCATCTATATCACATTTGTGTGATAGACTGGATGCCAACCCACAAAAAACTTTTGGTAATTAAAACTCTAGGTGGTTCATTACTCATTACACTTAGCCAGAATGTGATGCAGAGAGATGACCTCTATCAACTTGCATTTTGATGTGTAAGTACAAATGCCAGCCATGTTTCTGCTAAGAGTCTTCAGTGGCGACTGATTTGTGAACCAAATTACAATAATGTTGTTGTTTTTGTGTAGGTTAGAGTGTTAAAATGTATCGAGCCACTCAAATCAGGACGATCAACATGGCATGCCCAGTAAGTCGACCATCCTATAAAGTCGATCACTGATTTGCATCTTTGTATTGTATTGTGAAAAAGAGTTAGTTTGCCGTTGTATAGTGCCTTTATTAAAGAAGCAAGAAAGACTCAATTCCATCAACGATATATCCATAAGTTCAGAACTGCAATTTCTACAAGTAATATTAACCAGCAGTTAAGATAAACATAACCCTGAACCAAAATCATTACACATTTCAAATCCAAATTGACTCGAATATCTGATTTATGATATCATGAACTGACGAAAGCCCTTTTATTCAAGCCCTAAGTTCAAATTTTATTAATTACGACTATTTGCTTGTCCAATGGAATCGAGACAATCTGCCCTGATGCGAACAATCCTACAAAACACTTCTCTTACTTGGCGCCCCAATGGATCCAATCCATCCTTTAGAGCTCCATACACTCGCCTTACTTCCCGAATTCTCTCCTTAGCCTCTCCCTCCTTTGACTCGTTCAAGGGAAAATTAACAGAATCCGTCAACTCATTCATGTGCCGTACACATTTCTCAATCTCATGAATCTCCTTCAACAGTCCACAAGAATTTCTCCCATCCCTCTTTCTCGACTCCTCCAAAATCCTTTCATGGAGTGAGATAACCGGTGTACTCCAGATGAACTGCCTAGTCATCGAAAAATGGCCCTGAAGACCACGGTCTTGACAAGGGATCGCAGCCACGAGAGCCCACATTGTGAAAAAAAGCACATAGTTCATCGTAAAAACAGCCACATGTAGTCCATTGTTAGCCATAATCTCATTAGCCCGGGGAGCAACCAAGTTATTCCCAATTGCTTGCAACTGCCTAGCAGCAGACCAAGAACGCAAAACACTCCACGAGAGTGATCTAGCATGGCCTAAAGATTTATTCTCCCTCGTTACGTTATTGTGCCCAAATGACCTATTTCTTTGCGCCAGAGTCGTATTTGATTCTTTCTCATCAAGCATTCTGATAGCCAAATCAATCAAGGCCTTTTTAGCACGTCGAATTTGGCCTTCCCCAAGGCAACTTTGATTGTCCAATGCACGTAAAACAATCTCCAATTGCACCTGCCATTGCCTAATCTTCTCGATCCCATCCCTAATCGCATTGCAAACATCTAAAGCCTTAACACTCCTTTCGAAAAACTCCGAAATGTATCTATCCATTGGGTGTTTATTCAAGAAATCCTTGTTCTTGAACACAATTAGTCTAAATTCTTCTTGGCAGCAGAGGTATGCATCCAAAAGCTTGCGAATCCACGCAATTGAGAGCAATTCATCAGAATCTACGGCAGCCAAATCGTTAAACCTTTCAGCCACCTGTTTTTGAAATGATTCCAATTCAATTACTTGGCGAGGAGTATCCATGGAGTGAACCTGATCGTGCCGTCTGTTCAAAATTGAAAATCCAAAGCCTGAAAATGACGCTGCTGACCCTTCTCGACAATCTGTGGCTGGCATTTCTTAGCTTTAAAGAAAGTTTTCGAGAAAATCTTAAAACTGGGAACAGAAACAGGAGATAATAAGAAAATTGCTGTTAAGAAAGAACAAAACTTTCAAGGTTTTTTTCTATTTTCCTTTCTGAAACAAAGAACCCTAGACATATACTGTGATCAAAAAGGCAAAAAACCCACTTCCAAGAAGATACGAGAATTGCTAGAAACCAAGAAATCTTTTGGCAGAAACTTGCACTACAAGATCAAGAAAAAGTTAAAGACTCAAACTTTAACAAGCAAAACCCAATTCTTGGATTTGAATAAGAGAAAAAGGGATTTAAAGATCAAGAAAAGAGACTTGAGAAGATTGAAAGGGGTACGTTTGAAAAAACTACATAGGAGGAACGGCTTTTATTGGAGGTGATTTGGACCGCGTACCGTGGTTTGTTGGGAAGTGGAGAGAATATTCATTCAAGTGAATCACAGATTACATGCATAATTTACTCAAAAGTTGGAAGTAATTTGATTTGAGAACTTAACCCAATTTGGTAAATTAACTTATGAATATGACTTTTAATCCATTATATTATTGTTTTTATTTTTACATCACCACTTCATCTCCCGTCTACCAATCTATGTTGAAAATGATAATTTACCCGAACTCTTGATAATGTAAAGAATATGATCATGTTACGAAAAAATATCTAGAATAGAGAACACGCAATACAAATCGTGAATAGAAAAAGGCGTTAGGCATGTTTTAAAGGAAGTTGTGAAAAATTTTGCGATTTTTGAAGCATTTTTGTTTCAATAATATAATTTATGTGATATATGTGCAAGTTAAGTTTTTGGGAGGTAATTGGTTGTAAATTGAAAGATTGAGAATGACTTTTTTTTTTTTTTTTAATTCCTGTAATTATAAAATTTAAAATTAACTTGTTGCAACTTGCATAGGTTTGAACCTCGTATGAAAGAAAAGGAAATAGGGAGGTTGTAAAAGGTGGGTTATTATTTTTCTCTAAATTATTGTTTTTACAGCCATGTCACATGTGTAGTGGACCATATGTGAAAATCTAATTGTTTAGTTGTTGGCACGAGGCAAGAAATTGAAGTCAACAGGTACACACGTGGGGCCAGGAAAAGAGTGAACTTGGTCTTGGTTGGCGCGTAATGGAAAATGAGGGACTTAGTCTTCAAATTTTTGGCATATCATATTTCTTCTAGAGGGAGACGTGCAAATATCCGATCGGAGGTGAATGAATCGGTGAAGAAGGAAAATAACTATGATCGAGTTAAATGAGAAACGTCTAGCGACGAATTTCGTGAAGTTTACATCCATTTATTTACATTTTTCAGATTTGGAGTGAGAGTATTTGGTGCACTTTTTTGGTAAAAGAATGCATTTTTACTGTTGATTAGATAGAAAATATGTAGTTGAAAAAAAAAAGTTATTGATGTAATAAAATATATTATTTTATTGAATAATATGTGATTGAAAATAAGTAGAGAAATGAGAATGAAAAAAATAACGTGAATCAAACAGAGTCTCGATTTATGAATAAAATAATTAACAATTTTTTCCTCCTTTCATTTTCATGATGGGGTTGGCCAACCAAGATTATAATCTCCATTTGGCAGTTTATAAGGTGTAGACTACGAGCATTTTCAAAAAAACTTGCTATTTATAAAGAGAATCTCATGTACAATAGAGAGCATCAGTGAATCTGGAAAGTAAGACATTGCTTTTCTTAAAA
>CAIGRB010143719.1:124424-135148 GCA_903798255.1 Fraxinus quadrangulata
GGGGGGGGGTGGATAAATTTGGTTACCCCATGTTTTGACGAGTCATAAACCCACTTGGAGGCATGAAATATTCAACTCGTACGAGAATTAGTAGTACTGCGTAGGACTAAGAAAGAAAAATAAACTAACATTTCCCATTAATTATTCTGTTCCATTATGTCCCCAACTATGTACAAGAATTATGACAAGATATATGGTAATATTGCGGTACTACCTTCCAGTGTACATCTCGTCATGTAGAAATACACAAGCCAAAACAGTCAGTATAACTGTTAAACATGGCAGAAAATAGTGGACCTCTTTGTGCAACGCACCAGGCTTGAGCAAAGAAAGTAACAGCTGATGGTACACCCTGCATTCCCAAATCCCAAACTAGACAGTTAGAGTTATCAATTATCACCCTGTATTTCATTACAAGAAAACAGACTTCAGTGACAGACGAGTGAAAATCAAAATATAGCTTGCAAACTTCATATCGGATTTATAATTCTCGCATGGTTTCATAAAGGTTCCTAGTCAAAAGAAATAAAAATAATACCTTTTAATAATCGGGCTAATTTGAAATTTGAATCTCCTTAACAATCACCTTCTACCGAGTACCTAAAAAACACGAGCATATCAAGCATTCTAGGAAATTAAAATATAGTACTCTTTTGGACGAGAACAATATTTTACTAGACACCTCATGATCTTTTAGCTATGAACCACAGGCATGCTGAGTTGGACAACTTCACGTGAAATCTGTGTTTGTATACTTCTTATTCACTATGTTCATAAAAACTAGAGAAGTGCATGCCAAAGCACACCTGAAGAATTGCAGACTGAATATAACACATCCCCAACAGATTCTTATATTCTATAGATACAGCCATTGTTTTCTTTTCGAAACTCTTGTGAACTTAATAGAATTGAGTTGATCATAGCAAAATGCAAAATTAATCATTGTAAAAGACTCAAAATATATTACATTAACAACTATTTTTTAAAATATCCTACATGGGGGAGACTTAATGGCAAATACATGAGAACCTCTTGTTATCGCTAACACAGAACTTCCACTTCACAAAGTTTGGCATAAAATTCAGAAAAGGGTATGACGCCACAATCTGTAACATGTCTAAGTCAGCAGCCAAGAAAAAAGAACACATTAGCAACTCCAACAAAGTTTTCGGAAGGATGTAACTAAAATTTAGCTCGGCCAAATTTTCGGGGCAGATATAACCTTAAAGATGTCTACATCATCGAAAATGAATATAAAGAGACACAAATACTGAATCTTAAGCTTAGAATTTACACTCAGTTTGAGATGCACGATGTGTTTGAAAATGATTACTCATTAGTCAGACCAACATAATCTGAAGTCGATATAGGGAAATAGAGCATCTTTGCTGGACTAGAAGCACTCCCATTGATAAGACATGTTTCCAACTTCCAAGTATACACCCACAAGGCCATACTGCACACCCCACAACAGAAAATAGCATATGGAAAAAACAAGAGCAGAAAACTCAAAAAGGAAAAAAAAAAAATGAACTTAATAGTCTAAGAGACATACTACAAGATTTAAAAGGCCCTCAGATCTCTTAGCTTAGCATTGATTATAGTGCTACATTCAATGATTTTCATCAAAGCCAATCCCTCATGGTCACAATAATAATAATAATAATAATAATAACAATACAACGACGAGGAGAAGAAGAAGAAGAAGAACGACGGCAGGGGCGAAGACTGCCTTGATGATGAGGGAGGCTTACAGTGAAAACCAAAGGCACAAAACTAACCAATGCATCTTCCATCATAGGGCATTTAGACATGCTATTAAGAAACATAATTTGTTGAAAGTTCCACAAGCTAGATTCTCAAGAAACACAAACAATAGGTATAAACAACATTCCGAACCATTCGAAAGCACCTTAAATCAGACAAACAAACTAAAATAAATAAACACACGAGAACTGATCTTGGAGAAAAAAGGGCCAGGCGCAGATGGGAAAATACCGTGTCTCACAATCGACAAATGCATCTCAACCTCATACAAGAATTACGACCAATGTCAGAGTATGCAGAACATACATTGGCTGGAATTGGGAAGAATTCTGATTTAAGTCCTCAGTTTATCCACGAGGAGCTTAAAGTTACTAAAATCCCTCAAGCACTTTCAGCATCACTATTCATAGACAGATAAACGGATAGATAGAAAAAAGGCTGATAAATAATAACAGACCAATTCTTAAATTGGACATTCATTAATTGCAAAACTATCTATCCGGCCGGCGGCAAATGGCAACCAATTAAAACTGCTCAATATAGTGAATTTTCCATCATTTGGTAAATCTAATTGGTACACAAAAGCATGAACACTCAAATTGAAATGGCGAGTGATCGTATAAAGCAAAGAGTTTCTGATGATAAGTCCAGAGGAGCACTGAATGAGCATAGCAAAGCAGAAGGTAAAATCAAACTCACAAAGTATAATGGGGTTTTAGAAAAGATTAATGTATTTTTACTATTTCCGACAAATCTACATTTTGATTTAACAAATCATAACTTTATTCGTACATACACATTTACAGAAATACGTTGCAATCTTCAGAAAAATCATGTAAGAATATTTATAGAATTAGAAATTTGAACACATACTATATATAACTTTTTAGATATAATACCAAATTTTCTGATATGGCCTTAAGATCTAATAGCTTTTGACGAATCTTGGGCAGCTCAAACACTGATGTCGATTCATTAGAGGCCTTTTGAATTCACCGTAAACAACTTTGTGCTCGTGAACAATATTGCGGATGCAGGAGAAAACGGAGGAGGTGGTGGCAGTGAGCGGCGGCTAGTTATTATGGATGGCAAGTACACGTATACAAACGTAGGTTTTGCGTGTGTGATTTCCACTATATACGGGCCAGGTTTGGGCCTTTGCGTTATGTTGAACATCCGATGAAGGTTGTCAATGGCACAATCGTGGTCGGCCCGGCTAGGCCGGCTGCATGACCACCCAGGCCACAAGCGGTTCGGTCCTATTAAACACTCCTAGTCCTAGTGTCACGAACCGCAGCTTCACTCGAGCCCCGTGACCCTATCGCAGCCGCAGTTTGCCCCAACTTCGGCCGCACATTGTAAACATTAGTCCATTTCGAGTTATAATTTCCATTCCTTGTAATATTTATTTCCATTTTAAAATAGATAAATTTTAGTATGATTCTTCGGTAAGAAGACATCTACTCGTGGTACTTAGGTTATTTTATTTTATCTATTATAGGGGGTAATAGTCTTTCAAACAAACTTTCAAGCTTTCTAGTGTTCGCNTAGTGTTCGCCCCCTGCACTAGCCATTGTAATTTACTGCTTTCAACAATTGTAATTTCTAACTTTCAAGTAATCAATGATCATATTTTCTTCAATTGTATTTTAAGTTTTCAACAATTTGTAATCAAATCTCTTTCGTCCCGAGAAAAGGCGGAATGTAGTCTAACGGAGCAGACTACTGCCGCACGATGTCCCTTTCTGTGCTAAGAAGAAAGGTACCCCGTGAAACCTAGAGATGTCAGGCCAAGCTAGCTCGACTCCTTTTGAAGGCGAGTGGTGGATCTTAGCTGGTATTTTCTTGTGTTAGTCGCTTGTTGACTTGCACGGGACTACTTCACGAGGTGAGACATAAAATTTTCAATTGAATTTTACAATAAAAATATAAAAAAAATGTGATTAGATGAGTTGGCAAGACGACTCAAATGACAAAATTTTTAAATGAGCTAGCTCATGTTTGACTCGTCCAAAGCAAGCACGAGCTAGCTAGCGTGTTGGGCCGAGCCCGAGGGTCAACGAGGAAGTTGGCTCGTTTTGGTCCATGAATACAACTACTCCTAGTTTGGCTGTGACTAGAAGTTGGACAAATTTTTTTTTTTTTCTTTACTACTAATTTAAAAGTCCAAGACATAACAATTTTCGTAATTTTATTTTTTTAAACTCTAAATTATGACAATATTATTGAATTGAACAAGTTAACCTACGTCTTGAAAATTTATAAATTGGTTTAAAACTTCACTTTAATCACATGTTTTGACGGTCCCACCAATGCTATTTATTTATCGACCACTCATAATCTATTATTATAAATTAAATCATTAATAAATTCTTCCATGCCTAATTATGTTTGTTAATTATGTTGCTGACTGATGTAAGACAAAGGAGACATGATAAAACATTTCCAAATTCACTTTCTTTTTTTACTTCTTTGTATTTATCCAAGTAAAAAAGTAATTTTGTCTTTAAGCTTCTTCGTGGTGTGACATAAAGGTGACTTAAAATTCACACATTCTTGAACATTTTCATTCTTGAGAATTATTTTTCCTTTTGAGAATTTTCGAGATTTCGAATTTCCAAATATTTGTAATTCCTAAAATTCGTTTTTCTTGAAAAAATTAACCAACCCATTGAAACAATTTTATCTTTAATACTCAAGTCTTCATTTTTTTTTATTTAAACGTTCACGTCTTATTGAAAATTTTCTTAAGAATCTATCTTAGATCAGTTTTCACTCAAAGCTGTTTCTAATCATAAAAAAAAACTCTCACAAAATTATTTAAATATAATCAAAAGCAGTCATACCAGCTCTAATTCTACTTTGGAGTCTATCTTTGAAATCTATCTTGGAATGTCTTTTATACGCTTATAATTGCAGGAGAACAAATTCCAATAAAGTGACAATTAAAGCTAGACATAACTTACTAAAGAATTATAAAAAGGAGGAATTTATTTTTATATATTCTTAATACAAATCTTAATCTGGCTTAAAAGCAGATTACCATAATCAGTCAGCTTTAATTAATTTATGAAATTGACCAATTTGCATTACCACACAGAGAAAAGCTGGAATCTTTAGTCATAGTGGAAAAGTGTCTGTCTGCTTAATCAATTTAGCAAAGTGTTTATATATATTTGCCATCAATCAAATGACAAGCTAACAATTTTTCTTTCATGCATATTTTGGTTCTTGTTTCTATTGTTTCTAGTCTCTCACTTCAAAGGCTAAATAGATCGTATGCCTTGAAACTTTTTAACACTGCAAATAGATATTTCACGAGTATGATAGATTATCTTAAAACCTCGGATAGAGGGAGAAAGAAAAGTGCATTTGAATCTCATGGAATTGAGCCTCGGTGTAATGGTGTTAGCCAGGCCAAGCCAGTCGAGTCAACTGCAAAGAGACTTGTGGGCTATAGTATCCACTGCCAAGTCTAACGCGATTTACCTTGTCAAGTACCGAGTTCTTCAGAAGTCAGATTGTCAGTTCCGATTTGATACCACTACCTTGATGGTAGGTTGTGTTTATATAGTTGGACACTTGAGTTAAAGATGCCTTAGAGTGCTCACTCCTCAGTATCTGTCATTTCCATGGTGCCACTCCCCAATGCCATGGCTCAGTATTGGCAAATTTCTTTCAAAAAATGCAAGTTTTAGGTGGTTGAGTGTTGCATCTTCTGTTTAATATTAAATTCTGAATTTTCTTTCAATTTTGTTATATTAGTGAAATTACAATTACAAATAGAAATTTACAAAAGAATTAAGCATGTAATAATCAAGTCGAGGTGTGGATATCTCGCTTCCTTTAAAGAAATTCAAACCCTCCACTATGTTGGCAAGTTTACATCATTGGTGCAATAGTTATCTTTCTTAGCTCTCCCTCAAATTGGAATAATACATAATTTAAATATTTTTGTATTAGAGGTGATCGGTTTGGTAGGACTTTTTCTTTTTCTTTTGCTTCTTGTAAAATAGATTTCTAAGAAAACTATCTTAGACTAATTTTTATAAAAAAAACTCTTCTAACTAGATAAAAAATTTCTAGAAATTTATCAAAACGTGTTCAAAAGCAATTTCTGAGTCTCGAATGAAACTTTTAACTTTTCGAAAACTCTATCGAACGGACCCTAAGTTGTGGAGAAAATATGAAGTTTCGATGTATGAAATTTGATGAAAATGTTATGTATTTATGTGTTTGAGATCTCGTGAAATATGCGAAATTAAACCCTGTAATCCCATTATAACAATCCACTATCTCACTTCTTGAGAATCATGTTACTGTACAATGTTAGTTGACAACTTCATACTCAACAATATCACATTTATTCATTTTGAAAATTGTTAAAAACTATTTTTAAAATAAACTATTTTTTAAATAAACGGTCCCGAATTTTGACAATACTATGGTTGCAATAAGAGTTGTACAAATAGCTTAATTGCTTTCATGAAATATTGAACAATATCTCACTTTTTCTCATGTGTGTGTGTCAAAATTATAATTAATTTAGATCCCATGTGATTAAAAAGTAAATAAAAATTGTAATTTTTACGAAATGTGAATTTAAAAATAAAGTTTGACAGCGTTATAAGCAATTACAGTTTATGACTAAAATGGACTAAGATATAAAATAAAAATCAATGTCTAGTCTTACATCAATGCCTATCAGCAGTACACTGAAGGTGTGTTTGATATACTATATTGAAGACAATCGGTAACTAAGAAAAAGAGACGAGTGACGAAGTTTGTCGATTGTTGTGTTCAAATTTGAACATACTACGATTGCATTACAACATACTACGATTCCAAGTCGCTTTTTTTTTTTCCTTCTATTCGCAAGCCAATTTTGAGTCGAAGCTGCTTAAACACATGGCAAAAGCCTGAAACGCAGATAAAGGGTATTGATAATCCATTGTGAACATATCCTTGCCAATCTTACCAAACTGCAAGATAATCTCGTCGTGATCAGTTGGGGAAGCTTGGGATGGTATAGGTGCACCAGCAGTTGGCTTTGCATCGGCAACAAGTTGGAAGTTCTTGACAGAGGCTATGGTTACCCTCCCCCGGAAATTAAGACACCAACATTGCAACTGTTCATGCCACCTCGGGGACTTGTTTTTAAGAACTAAAGGTCTATCCTTTCCTTCCTCCTCATGATCCCGAAAATTTTTGATCTCCGCAAATCGGGCACTGTCGAACTCCGTTGAGTTGTCAATTGTTTTAGAGAAGGAAATACTCCTGAACGAATCTTCAAAGCAGGAAGGAAGCTCGGGTTGCCCAGGGACAGTACAACCGGGCTCAAGGGAAGATGCAGGAATAGAATGCATGAGGCAATGCATCCTACGCGGGCCCCTAGTTCCCAGCACATTGAGCTTATATGTGACCTGAGCAATGTTGTAGCTTCCAGTAGGGACTTTAGGAGAAACTTTTTTTGAGCAGTACCGACGGCTAGTTCTCTGGGGTGGGGAATTGTTAGAGTAGTTGTATGGTGGCCGTATGTCATAAATAATGAACTTTGTTCCAAGGAAATTGGACCTGGATGAACGAGAAGTAGAGTACTTATTTTTTTGTTTCCTAAAACACAATAAACAAATAAATAACATTTTCATAAACACCAGTGACATGTTTGGTAAGTCCATCATATTGGACATAATTAGACTTGTAAGTGGACAAGATTTTAACTTCTTTTTTTCCAACCTTGTCCAATCCACTTTACCGAACATGCCTAAAAGGACTACATTGAAAACTTTGAACCAGGTAAAGAAACCTAATAGGGTCCTATATTCTGAGAAAAAGTTCTTGGAAAAAATAATTCCAAACATAAATTTTTTTTTCGATAATGTAATGCAAACAAGGTCTAATTTGAGCGTTCACATAGAAAGTAGCCTCACCTCAACTTTCCAACATAACTGCTTCGTGACCTCGATATATTATCAACATTCATTGATATCACATACTCCGTACAAGTGGTTCTCTGAATCCTTTTTGCAGAAAGAAGAAATTTACCATTCTCGGAAAACAAGGCTGCAAAGAAAGTAGCAACTAGTAAATCAACGAATCTGATGAAGTATTGCAAACAAGATCAAATTTGACAAGCATCAAAAAACAGCTAAAAGTTTTTCCAGCAACTTGATTTTGTGATGAATTATTTAATATTAAAATATTTTAAGAATATAAGCTAAGAAGTGGAGGTGGCATCCATAGAGCATACATTAAGGAAATGATGACTTAGGTGGTTGAGGAATGTTTTGTGTAGAACTCTTTGGATTCCCATTCATAAGGATGACGCAATCTCAATAGAGCAAGTGAGAAGAGGACATGATGGACCAAAACTATATGGTCCGTTGTGCTAAAGATCTAATTCTCGATATCTTTTAGTAGTTCTGAACTAAATAAAATGAAGAAAAATAATTCATGTTGCCAACCTCAAATTTGTAGGAAGCAAGGCTTAATTTGTTGTTGTATCATAATTCAAGAATTATAAACTTTCATAGTCTAGTATATTTACATGCACTAGTACTAAGAAAAGGATGCTTCTGCTTTGCAAATGCCAGACACAAAAAATGTGGATTATCTCTTGAGGCAGCTCCGGTTCATTTACCATTTTTTCTTTTGATAAGTGCACAATGGCATGAAGAATTCATCATTTCACTTCAAGTTGTACGCTAGGCACAGAATAATAAAAAATACTTCCCCAAAATTCTAGAAATTTGTTTACAATTGCAATTATTGTATATTTGACTTCGAGCTAGAAGGAAACAACTCTTAAGTGATGAAATCACATATCGAGGATTTTGTTTTAGCACTCATGATTATAGATGACAATATGCCCATATCCAGTGACAAATGCAAAGACATAAAACGAGTAATTGTATCACACTAGTTTATATAATCAGAGTCATACAGCCATAGGGGCTGCTAACTTCAAAACTCAGCAAACAAGAGTAAAAAATAGGCCATGCGGAAAGCTTTAAAAAATAACAGTACTAACTTCTATAGCTGCCTTTTTCTAATTTCATCATCACAGAAAACTGAAGAGACTAGTTTATCAGATATTACATGAATATAATAAAAAAAGAACAAATTTTAGCTATTACAGTTTATGCTGAAGCATTAAGAAATGAAATTCATTACAGCAGACAATTCTATTCATGATCATCCCACTACAACCAGAATGAGATTTCTTTAAAGTGTCCAGAGAAAAACATGTCTTGCATAAATTCCCGAAGAACAACAAGCTGCCAGTTAAAAGGCCACAATTATTAAATTTGGCATCAAGTATATTATTTGTAAGGAAAATTTACCTTGGCTTAGACAAAGGAAAAGATGGTAGGTTGAGTTAGATTTGTTTCTCTTAATGAAGCATTTAATGGTTCCATCCCTCGGACCTGGCTGCAATTGACAATAAACGTTATAGTGCTCAAAAACTTACCATTCTCATTTCAATAACTATCAAGTAAACTGACTTTTTCCTATATAACTGTCGCAAAAGACCGACCCCCCACCCCCACCCCACGGAAAAGTGAATTCAGAGAGCACAACTTTACCTGCTTGAGAGAGACCGGGAAGGTCAACTTTCCAGAGAATTCAGGACTCTGAACAATTTCCTTGCACATCTCCCTCCATGACCTGCAAACAGCTGCACACACAACAACATCCTTGCGAGAGGGCCACGTACTCCCACTCTCCTCCAACCTCTTAATGACTTCGCGAAGTAACTCTGGAGGAAGACTAGCCCAACAACTGCTCTGCATAACTGAAGGCTGGTTGTGCAACTCGTGAACAGCACCACGTGACTTCCCTTGGTGGAAACGCCTCGACAAGCTTCCAATACTATCCCTTATATCACGAGCTATGTTTCGGAATGACATTTTTCCTTTCGGTCAAGCTGAAGCCTTCAAACAATACAAGCACATAAATTTTATCCTCGAAAGTTTTTAGTCATGTGGGTTTAGATTTAAATTTTAAATCAGCGACATCGGCAAGCATATGAACAGAGGAATTAGTGTCTTTGGTTTAAAAACCTTTCCGCATAGCTTAATAACAAAGGAAATAAAGAAGGATGAGGAAAAGCACAAAGCAAGAAAAGAAGATTCTCACAAAAGAAGGCCTTCACATAAAAGCAGATCAAAACAGCATACTTTAATCAGTGGCCATTTTCCCGCTTCTTAAACTCGAGTTAATTATTCTAAAATAATCAATTCTGCTTCTATTTTTCCAAGAATTAATCCAAAGAAAAGGTTATAATACTGCAAATATATGTAAACTACTAGCATCTCCAATTAAATATTTCTATATGGATCTATCTAACAAGGAAGCACCAAATTCTGCTAAAAACAAAGTTTTCACTTTAGGAGTTCCTAAATAAATCCACATCAAACCACCAAACGAAATAAAACTCCGAAATTAAAAATTATTCAAAAATAACATTATCATTAGCAAGCCTTCATCTAAACACGTCTGTATTCTACACACCAGATCCGCAAACAGCAATTGATAAAAGGACACGAAAAACTCAATCTTGAAGCACAATCTTTTAATTCTAAGGAAGAATTTAGGGAACTCGCCTCAGGAAATACGCTCAATAACATTTTTGTCATTTCATCCTTACAGTGTGTCTCTCTACGAAAATGTACTGGAGAAAATGAAACCTCAAAGAGTATAAAAGAACAAAAGTGAAAAAAACATACAAATTTTTAGAAGGTGAGAGGCCAATCTCATGTATCTTCAATGTTTGACAGCGTTTGTGTATCTATCACTCGGTCGATCCGCTGGCGTTACAAATTACAACAACACGGTTTTCCCCCTCCCCATGTGCGCGTTTGCCTAAGCTTTAATTGGTTAAATTCACAAGTAACCACCCAATTTTTCAACTGGTGTCACAGTAATTATCCAATTTGATTTTGTTTTATTATGTA
>CAIGRB010143719.1:135354-149601 GCA_903798255.1 Fraxinus quadrangulata
TTTTACCCCATTTAAAATTAATGAAAATGGTGAAAAGAAGATTGATGATCATGGTGAAATGTTATATGAAATTCGGTGGTTATGATGACACGTTATATAAAATTTAGTGGTCATGATGAAATAAAATCAAATTGGGTGACTATAATGATACTAAGTACAAAGTTAGGTAGTCATGACGAAACAAAATCAAATTGAGTAGTCATGGTGATACTAAGTATAAAATTGAGTGATCATTGATGGATTTAACGCTTTAATTATTAATATTTAGTTATAAGTAAACCATGAACATTATTTTATAAAAATAATATTTTGAATAATAATTTTTTAGAGGATCGTGTGATTAAAGAGTATATATATATATATATATTTTGTTGTTGAAAATGACTATATAAAAAAAATTCAAATAATTACCATCAAATAAGGGCTAAATCTCAAAATAAATAATTTTTTATTAGTTACTGAAAAACAAGCAAGGTAAGAATTACTCAAATTAAAAAGAAATATAAATCTATATCTACAATAATATATCTATTTAATCTACATGAAGTGAGAATAATTTTTTGAACGTGCATTGCACATTATTTTGAAATACTTTATAAATACCGTAAAATTAAACTTAGGAGGATTTGATGAGTATGAACTAAAAAATGAATAAAATTTAGGATATAAATTAAAAAGAAGAAAACGAACCTCAACTCTTATGATTAAGAATTTTTGTGATGGTGAAATATTACAAATAAACAATTATTTTATACTACATTTAACATATAAGAATTAATTTCTAATACATGAATTTAAAAACACATTAAAGTTTCTAGATACATGAATATAAATAAATTCATCCATAATAACTCTAAATTCATATAAATCAAGATTCATCAAATCAAGATTAATTGGATCTAGATTAATGTGAATGTTAATTAATTGAGAATTAATAAACGAAATTCATACATTACAAGAATTTTGTAGTATTTGTTACGCGTCGAAAAATGAAAACTAAGTATTATTGAAATAATTGGATTGTTATAGAGTTAAAATTGTCCAATAAATGATTCACACACGATGTAATATTTAATATATTATAGATTAGTATATACTTCTTCATATATATACCTCTGTGTGTGCGCGCGCGCGCGCGTGTCAAATTTTTATTTTATTTTATTTTTACATTTTTTCGGATGGACAATTTTAAAGCAGACTTTTCATTTAGCATATAGAGAAAATCGGCAGATTTATGCAGAATAACTTGAAGGGGTTGTGTGTTTTTTTCCTACCAATTGGCCATTGTGACACTTTTGGCATCCAGATGTTTCAGACCGAGTATAGAATCATATTCATAACCTTTAATTTTTATTTTGTGATATGTATTTAAATCTTCAATGAGTTTTTTGAACTATATAATTATCATCATTATACATTGCAACAATTCAATCCACATTAAATTATATTCATCAAAGTATAGACGAATTAATTTTCAAAAATGATGTTAGATAATTTTAATAAATTGTTGGAGTCGGACCGTGCCCCAATTTTAACTACTCAAAATCGATCAAGAATCATCTGCCCAACCTCATTTTCACCTATTAGCGTGTCTCATCACTGGGCACTCTTGTGATATTGGACTCCACTAGTGAAAAATAAAATCCTATTAACAACTTGGTTCGGATTATTCTTGTTGTCATGGTGCCCTCTCCAATAGGGGGCACCATTTGTCCATTATGAATATCGTTATGATATCTCCTATATACTTGTAGCACAATTTACTTGGTTGTGGCTTATAGGCAATAGCACTAGGTCAACTGAGCACGTGGTTTTTGTTGAAATGACATATTAATCTTGAGCAAAGAAAATATATTTTAAACAATCTTGTTCCCTTCAAAAATGCATCAATGAAAATGACTCCTTTAGGCAAAAATAAAAAAAAAAAAAAAAAATCTTCTAATAACTATGTTTATTATCAAATTATACTTGGTTCATGTTTGATCTTCATTTTTTTAAAAATATATTTTTCATTCTCTTATTTTCAACCACACATTTTTCAATAAAATAATATTATACACAAACTAAAAAAAAAAAAATTCTAATCTTTTAATCTCATATTCTTCATCAATCTATTATTCAAAAATTTACACTAAAAAATGGGGCTTAAATAGACTCTCAATAAATTTAGTTGATTTAGGGTTTGAAGTTTGCAAATAAGGTAAATAGTATGCGTAAAACCAGTTTTTATTTTTTGTTCATTCACAATCAGATCGAACCAGATTCATAAATTTAACTCTGAAGTTTCTTTACAAATATTTAGGGTAAACTACATTCGTGTACTTGTCAAACAAACATTTTAAATTGATTTTAATTTGTTAAGTCCATCCATTTCCATCGTCTAGATTACTAAAATCATTGAATTGATAGTCAGTAAATGAAGCTCGTCTTTTATTTCACTGAAGTTGTACATATTTTACATCAGGGTCTAATGGTTACAAATGATGACCATCATTTATTAATCGCTGCATAATCAATTTCTGTCAATTGAATTTGACAAAAATATTTTAATTGAAATTAAATTAAAGTGTAGATACCGAATTGCCATCAAATAAAAGCATAGTTATTTGATTGAAACCATTTTATAATATATATATACCCTATAAAATAAAATTGAAGTACAATCACGCGATTGATACAAAAGTGAAATATAGTTTTTGCGAATAGAATCAACCCAATGCATTTATAACATTTACAATGCACAATAGTAATTATTTTATACTGCAGTGTCTATAAAATACAAAATACATCAAAAAATATAATTTACAGCAAACTCATCCCATCAATCACTACACAATTATTTCTTCTTTGGAGTCTGATTGCCCTTTGGTTGCCTCTTCTTCGGTCTCTTTATTTTTCCCCCAGAGGACGCAGTACAGCCCCGCTGCCAGCAATATGCACCCACAAATACTGCACGGAAATCGAAAAAAAAGACCCTTATCAATTTTGTTGACTCAACAATGTAAGGCATGTTGGGTACAAAGTGAGGCGAAAAAAATGCCCGAATGGAGTCTAGGGTTGAGCATGACATGTTACGACTGTAAATTGTTCCAAAAGATTATTAAAAAAAAAAGAGTACGGACCTTCCCCAATGGAGTATTTCCTTCCACAAGAACATTGAGATGATAGCAGTTATAATCAGTGCCAATGGAGTGAATGCAGCAGCAAAAAGAGGTCCTTTTTTCTCCACAGCCCAAAGTTGTAACCAGTAGGTTACACCAGTCACCACTATACCCTGCAATAAAACAAAACATAATGGTCCATGAATGCATCAATTTGCCAATCATGCTAATAATTGTAAAACTTTAGAGGCCATGTTTGTTACACTCGATTGGACGAGATTATGCTGGTAGTACATAAATTTTGTTCGCACACTTTTTCTTAACTTCTTGAGAAAATGCTCACCCTAGTTTGGTTAAAAATCGGATTTTTAGTAAATTTGGATTGGGTTGTGGAGTGAATGTGGAGTGAAAGTTGAAACATGACAAAGATGCAAATTAAAAAAAAATGGAAACAATTATTGAGATTATAACTCAATACAAAAGTGACAGATCTTTTACTTTTGATGTGGAAAATTTTCAGTCTTTGGTCCCATTTAAAGTCGGATTAGAAAAGAGAAACTTGTGGATGTTCTATCTAGTTCTGTTTAATATATCTACGAATAAACGAATATCCCAAAACACATAACAAGGCCAAAGGCATGAGTGGGATGAGAAGACATACACAATAGGCCACTGATAGAAGATTCAAATCCCATCCAAGCTTCCATGATGATATGTCCCTCTCCATTGCCATGGCCCAAACTAAGGATTGTAGGCAGCTAAAGAAACACTGCAGTGCGGTGAGACGGATTTTCGCCGGATATTGTTTCATCAAAGGGGCCTAAAATTAGAAATTAAGTAAGAGAGACTCTTTAGAAAATATGTCTATTGTTGTGTTTAGTTGTGTCTTGTTGACCATACGAAGCAAGTCGAAAAAAATATACATTGAAGTAAAAGTTAGAGAAGACAAGATACTTTTAGGACTTATATTGATGGACCATTGTCGCTAACTCGCTAAGGGAACTTTGAAACTATTAATCCTCAATTTTTTATTAATTAGTCTGCAAGTTTAAGAAAAAAAGGAGTTTGTTCTTAATCAAAGACGAAAACTATCCACGTGTGTTAAATGGTCATGTGGTTAAGTTTTGTTTCCTTGCTTGAGTTGGTGACTAGAATTTTGAAATGAGATATTTTTGTGGGGGCTACATGACGATTTAATGAAGATTTGGATGGTTTTTATCATTGAGGATTGAATATACCAAATTAATAAAAGGTTGAATACGGTTTAACACCAACTTGCTACTCAAACAATAAATTGGCAATATTTCTATATTCCTAATTATGCATCACGTGTGAAAAATTGATTCAAAGTGCACGATAGACTCGTTAAGATTGTCATGTCCTCATATTGGTAAGAATGTCACTCGACCTGCATGACGAGCCACGAAGCCCAAGCGAAGTTGCCCAAGAGCATGAGTATACAGCCTTTTACCCAGTCCTTGGAACTCAAATTCATACTTGGAGTTGCCTTGTGGTTTGGTGTGAACCAGTTCATGAAATACACTTCAGGTCCTTTGACAAATGCAAACACCATGGCCCCAGAAAGACCAACCACTGAACCCACTACCTTGGCAATCCCATAAAAATGCCGTACGGAGATGCTTTCAATCCTTTCCAAAAACAATAGAAATATAGACATTCATTATTTACAAATAAAATAAACTTTCATAGATTTCGTGTTCAATTTGTGGGATAACTTTATTTTAAATTGTCTTCAATACGTCCCCTTATGTGCAAATCGAAAACATCACCACATCTAAAATCTTAAAGCATTAGCATCAGCATCAATTTACCTTAATGCAATGGCGATGATGAAGGTGAGCACAGGTACTGTGTTTACACTGGCAGCAGCAAATGTTGCGGAGATGAAATTTATAGCATACACATAGAGATTCAAGCTCAAAGTAATCCTGAATTTTAGCAGAAAAAAGCTGAATCAAACTGAAACTCCTCTGCCTTGTTTGGTATATTGTACTCTATAGTACTTGATAATATAAGCAAAAATAATTTTGTATGTAGTGTCGAGTACTGTCTGCTAAACATGCACGTATGAGTATGAAATTTGATAAAAAAAAAAGTGCACACCCAAACAAAGAAGTCAAGAAGATTTTCCAAATTAGTTTGTATGATAGTGGATCAGCCTTCTTCCTGCCAATTACATAAAAACTCCGTCAGAAGATGCGAATGAACAAATTTAAAAAGAGTAAAAATATTTCAGAAGAAAAACCTGTCAATGAAGAAGGCAAATGGAGCCAAGGCAATGGTGGCAAATACTTGCCGATATGCTACAAAGATACAAGGGTTCATTCCTTTAGCTGCAGCTGCTTTGGAGAACAAGGCCATGCCTGCATAGGCAAGCTGTACAAATATCATTGCAAGGCATGCTTTGTTCTTCTTCAAGTAGTTAACCATTTTCCTGAAATTTGGCTTCTTTTAAGTTATGTGGGTGTCAAATGGGAACATCTTGCCTTCTATATAAAGAAGCATTGAGCGTAAAAGTGGGCCTGGCCATTTCGGACATGGCAGGCCCCTAATGCTCCAAGCAGCGCCTAAGCACGACCTATAACTCCTAAAAAGTTGGCTCACATCTAGGGAAAGACTGGCTTGTTGAAACAGCTCAATTTACACCTCTATATGATAATGGGTCAAACTTTTGTCTTCCATTTGGGGAAGGGTACCGTAAAGTAGTCGAAGTGTGCGAGCTAAAGCCAAGCTGTTTATACTGCAAACAAGAAAACCAATAATTTTGTAGGAGAGATGAGAAGTGTCAGGAATTTAAACTCACAAACGAGAATAATTAGCAATATGAAAAGTAATAACAAGAATATAAGATTTACGTGGAAACCCAATTTGGGAAAAATCTCAAGCGGAGGAGGAGAATTCACTAATAATCAATAATGGAGGATTACAAATTATCTTTCTGGACCAAACTAATGAGTTGGACAATTGATCAATCTTATATGTGGTATAATCAAAAAATTTCTAACGCATTGAGAGAATATAATACAACGAAGAGTCTAATATAAGGTGGGATCCAGCATGCTACCTTGACTTAAAAAGTAAAAAAACCCAACTACCGCACTATGGGCGCAGAATAAGAAAATCAAGGGAAGATGCAAACTAACTGATGAACAACAACCAGTCTACCAGGAGAAAAGAGATCACCTGATCTAGAGAATTCACTCCATGGATGCATGGAGTATTTGAGTTAGAATAGAAAAGATAAAAAGGGTCAAAATCACGAAAACTTCTCCTAATTCATCTTGGATTCTTTCAAGACTTCTTCAGGGCATACTACCAACTCCCAATATGTCTCCAATAGAATTCGAGTCAAATTCAACTTCTAACGAGAAGAAAGAGAGAGAGTAGTCTTCATTCTTCTAATGTTATTTTTAATCACTTCGATGAGTTATTGCGTGACCTACGTACTAATTAATCCAATGTAAGCTACTCCACGAGGCTCGAACAGATTCCTCATTTTGCTTCTCAATCTTTGACTTGACACCACCGTCTGGTCTCCTTTAGACGGACCCATATAGTCTAAATTATGCTACAGATTGAAGAATGATGTTAATATACGATAAGCAAGTGCGCAACATGTCTCAAGATCAAGGTCTAACTAGCAACGAAAATGTCTCAATTGTACAGTAAAATTAAAGCACTGATCATTAATTCTACTGGGTATAGCGCTGGAAAGTGTTCAATATCCCAGTGATGTTCCATCAATGGCTCGCTCTGGTTATTGTACAATTGGATATTTCCATTTTAACTTGTAACTGTTTAATCAGTTTAGAGGCATTGGGAAAATGTACAGCACATGTGAATCGACATGCACCATAGAAAGACAAAGCTATTTTTCCGCCAATTTTACTGTCTATGTATGATTGCAATGTTTGGTTTAGTAGCGAAGCTAAAAAGTTACTAATATCGAGTGCAAGTTAGGTGACTAAAAATGGAATTGCATAGTTCTCTCCACTAAATACAAAATTTACTATGTTCTTTTTTCTTTTTCTTTTTCTTTTTCCTAATTTTGTTTAGTCCTAGGTACTATGTACAAATTTAGATGACAGGATCAGAATAAAGTAAAGGTCAACTAATGTTAATTTTTTTTTTTATACTCAGATGTCCACTTTCGACGATTAATCATGGGATCTGTGATCCGACCCCTCATCACACAAATCAGGTAAACCGCGAGATGTGCCCCAAATTAGTCAGGGTCTAAGAGCCCCCAACTGAACTGTCAAAGTGTCGAACGAGTCAAACACATGTTATATTTTGTTTTTCAGGAGAACTCATGCCTTCCAGGAGAGAGCTTGCCTTCCAAAAGTCCCCATGAATCAAACTCGCGACCTCTGATCTACCAGCATTGAAGAGCCTCATTCTTTGCCAATTGGGATGTGCCCCGAGGGTTATATCATTAAGTTAAATTATGTCTAGTCCTGCTTATAGTGACCTTGTTTGGTAATTCTTTAATACTCATTTTCAATTGCATTCTTTCAATAAAATACTTTTGTACGTGAACCCATAATTTTTTTTTAACTTTTTAATCATACATTTTAATAAAAAAAAATCATTTTTTGCAAAATCTATCCAACATATCCTTTATTTGTATCATGGTTGCTCTTTTTAAGAAGTTCAATTTGTTATTCTTAAATTTTAAAATTTAATGAAAATTGGACATCGATTTGTGGCATTCAGCTTTTTTCATTTATCTATGGAACATTAAAACACGCTTCCTCTGCGAAGGCACTAGAAAAACAACAGATTCATTCGCACGTACCTGAAAAATTACCAAGTAGAAAATAAAAAACGATTGAAAATGTATTATAGGATACTGACATCGAGTTGGACTCTTTGATCAACAAAACGAATCAATATCTTGTCCATGGTTATGGATGATATGCATACTTTTCACATGTGTCTATACTCAACTCTCGAGTCAACCAGAAATGTAATGGCGAACCCTTGGGACCTTCTTCAACCCCAGGATGTGATGCTGTCAGGGCACATCCCTGCGACTCGATCGAACTTGGGGTTAGTTGTCTAGCTATATCTTCTTTTTTCTTCAATTCTTTACTGGCGCGAGGAATCTTTTCAGAGTCAGCTCCATATACCTCAGGTCAAGCTAGCAACGCAGTTCGACATGACCGTCAATATAATCAGCCTATATAGGTTCTCTTTTGCCGAGTGTGCGCCATGTTAGATTTTGGTAAAACATTAGTCTCTCGACTTTGAGTTGTGCATTTATGCTTAGTCAAACTGTGTTGAGCCGAGGTGACCTCGTCTACTTGGCAAGTTGAGATAAAAACGTGCTTATTTCTGTTAAATTATTAGCAGCATTTGCACTTCATTAACAAACAATGAACAAAATCAAATGGTATTGTCGAAATCAAAGGATATAAGATTCCCAGTCCAAGAAATCCTTATCTACAATTGAAACGTGTTTTAATGGAGCAAAGTTTCCTACTAGTTTACGGGATTTCCACAGATTTCGTCTGTTGAAATCATTAACTCACATACAGTAATTGGCAATCACTTTCTTTCCACTCGAAAGAGAAAACTCAATCCACTACTATAAAGTTTGATGTCTATATGTGCTTTAACATCAACGGAATAATATCAAGTTTTATATAGAACAGCATTCTTTTGGCATGATAGCAATGGTACAGTGTCTTGCATTAGTCGATTCCGTTGCCAAAAAATGCCATATGGGTTGCATTTTCGAGAATTTTTTTCAGTCGAGGTGTTAAAAAATACATTATATTGCAATACATCTTTCTTCTTTAATTCGGTTTATTTCACACAAAATGTGATAAACGGTAACAACATTTGCCCTCGATCAATGTAAAATGATCAAACTCGAATGGTTTAGTCGAAATCAAAGAACGTAAGATTTCCTAGTCCAAGAAATCATTATCTACAATTTCAAAAGTAGCAAAATTTTCTGTTTGATAATAAGATTTCTCCAGCTTTTCTTTGTTGAAATAATTCATATCCTTATACAGTAATAAGCAACAACTTTGTTGCCACTCAAGATAAAATCAAGACACTTGTATCGATTATTATTATTATTTTGTGAATATTGTCACGTTTTATATGGAACAGTGTTCTTGTGGCACAATAGAAATGGAACATTGTCCTGCATTGGTTAATTTCATTGTCAAAAATTGCTGCTTGATCCTTCATGGGAGGCATTTTTACATGTTTCTTTCTTCGAGAAGACAAAGCGTTCCTATTCAATAAAGCTAGGAGGTACTCTAAGATGTTGTCTCGCCCTTATCCAAAAAACCTTGTTACAATTGCCTTTTATTGGTCGAGGTATTAGAAAATGTAATGTCCCACGATATATGTTGGGACTTTGTCCGCTATATCAACAATCCACTCCAAACGCAGCATATCATCTCTATCCCTATTTATCTACCTCAAACGAGAAATTATGACATCCTCCATCAAGGTCAAACTACCAATGTCTTACGTGTAGTCAAATTGTCTTGAGAGCCAACTCGAGCTTACCACTTACCATCTAGGCTCTGCTACAATTGAAAATTCATCTTGTGCATTGACATGATTAATTTTGAGACCTAACTCTGATCTTGTTGGGACTTGAATTTTATCCCATAAAGTTAATTATGTCTAAATGTGTCCAATCTAGAGTGTGAACATGCCCTCAGTAAATCGATGTAATTTTGAGATAAATTTTTTTTTTCAAATACATCTCTTTAAATATGTAATTTTGAGATAAATTTAATTGATGTAAAACTATCCATGTTTTTTAGATTCTTTATTTACATAAAATTTGAAGAATCTCAATTGTAATAAGGAGACCATATTGGCCTAAAAAGGTGATCAAATTGGAAATCCCAAATTCCAAAAATAAACGTGTGATTTGGACATACCATTAACCGTTACTTCACTAGAAGGTGTATTGCACTATTAGCAACCCTACCACATCAATGTGTCTACACTATTAACATAATTATTTGTTGTCAAAATCAAACTTTTATTAAGTTTAAATAATTTATTTTTCTTTTTGTATTATTTATGAGTTTTATATATTGAACTTCTTTGAATAATCGAAATATGAGAAGAATTCACTAATGCCCTTAAAAAGTTCACTATTTTCATTCTTTAAACCTTTTTTATCCTCAAATATTGTTTTTATTTTATTTTTATCTTTTACAATCAATTTTTATACTACGCACATTTCACCATCGTCATCGACATCATTTGCTAAGCATTACGTTACACAAATTCGCAGTTTATTTCCACCATCACCGTGATCGCTGACACCACCTCACTTGTAACTTACCTCCAATGGCTAGCTAATCTATGACTTGGATATCGACCCGACCGTTAATGGCTAACAATATGTAATATAAAAATCTTAAAAAATTAAGCCCTTGTTTGACAACCATTTTTCTCAAACTCATTTTTCTACATACTCATTTTTAATCACACATTCATACAATAAAATATTATACACGTAAATCCAAAAATTTTCACTACTTTTTAACCATACATTATTCTAAAAATCATTATTCGGAACTCCATTTTCCACAAAAAAAAATGGTTGTAAAATAGGGGCTAAAAGAGATCCTAATTTTTTTCTCCATTTTGAAGGAGTGTATGAGTTGAAACTTTAATCTTTGCTCAAAAATGGAGAGGTTGAAAAGAGCCCATAAAGGCATAAACCATTAAAATTTAGGTGGTGTGCCAAATATGATTAGTGGAAATTTATCGATTATTGGAGTGCACTAACGAGGCAATCATTTGCAAAGAAATAATCAAAAAATGACAAAAAATAATAATATTGATAAAAGATATTTTCCAATCAATGAAAACAAAAGAAATAATTTGCAATAGCGGGACAGGCCCATAACTTGGCCCTAACTTTATTGATTTCATGACTTTAGGCTTATTGGCAAGCTCAAGTACACTCGAAATCCATAGAACTAATTCTTCAGTTGTAAATTTTCTGGACGTGGAAATTACACCATACCAGAATTTTCAATTTTCAATTTCAAAATTCAGATTTAAAATTTTTTATTTCAAAAATCAGATAATAATTAAAATTTTAATATTAATAATTATATTATAAAGTTAAATTAATACACATATCTACCTACCCAATCCAACCACCCAACCAAAACCCTCTCTCTCTCTCTCTCTCTCTCTCTCCTCTCAAATCGAAATCGTCGTCGCCACTATCGTCGTTGAAGCAACCCGCTTGACGTGAGAGTCGCTGTTGCGACGGCGAGTTGTAGTGCAGCAAAGTGAAGCGGATCGACTCTGTAGTGATGGTGGTACTACAGTCGCAGAGTGGTTTCACCCCTGCCAATGCTACAATCGGTAGTGATGGTGGTGCTACAAGTGGTGGATTTGGCGACAACGATGTGCGGTGGTTGGTCGCGGTGATGGTGGTAGTACAGGTCGTTGCGAATCTGGCAGTGCGATCAAGTGTTGGTACCGTGTGGTTTTTTGTTAATTGGTTTGTGAAGGTGTGTGGGGGTGGAAATGGAGTTGTGGTGGTGGTTGAAAATTGTGGTGGTGATGTCGGAGGTGGAGGCGGCGACGACGGTTATGACGTGATGGCAGGTGTGGGGTAATTTTAGATCTGTTTTGTTGGTGTTGACGGTGCTGGTGAGGTGGTTTTGATAGTGGTGGTGGATTTGGCGGCAATGATGTACAGTGGTTGGTCGTGGTGATGGCGGCAGCGGTTGTGGTGGTGTTGTGACGAGTGGACGGCGGTGATGGTGGCTTTTTTGTTGTTGTGGTGGTAGTTTTTTTGATGTTGTGATTGTGGCGGTGGTTGTGGTGGTATTGTACCGGGGACGATGGTGGTGGTGTGGCGAGGGCGGGGTGAGATAGTATTTGTGACCAATTATTTGGTTGATTTGTAACCAAATATTGGTGGATGATCGGAACGGAGGTGGGGTGTTTGGTGTATGTGACCGACATTTTGGTTCATTGTGACTCATTATTAATCGTGACTTTAAATTTCGATATTTTGTGATCAAGAAATTTGAAAATGTGCGACTTATTGATAAACTGTGATCTATAATTTTTTGATCTGTGATCAATGAATTAAATTGTGACGTATAAAATTTTTAGTTTTTGACCTCGAAATAATTTGTGACATTTCAATTTTTAATTTATAACTGATGAATAAATTGTGACCTATCAAATTTTGGAATTGTGACCGTAAAATAAATTGTAACGTTTCAATTTTTAATTTGTAACCGATGAATAAATTGTGATTTATAAAATTTTTGATTTATAATCGTAAAATAATTTGTGAAATTTTAAACCTTAAAAAATCTAAAATTTGAAATGGGTAAAACTAAACTTGGATTCTATTCATAGGAAGGCCTGTTAGGACGTGTATGGGAGTACGGTTTTTTATCTTTAGATAAATACTCGATCCATATTCGGTATAAATTAAAATTTAGATTTTAATATAAGTCAAAGTCAACAATTAATTTTAATCTCTCTTTTATGTGGCCTACAATTTTTCAACCACATATTTCAACAACTTTATCAAAATCTACTAAAAACTAATTTTATTCTCAATCAAATAGGGGCTCAATTTTTATGCTATTTTCTATTTTTACTGGAAAAAATACTTAAAAACTTAAAATTAGTTCAGTTAGCCATGGAATTGCTGGGTTTTGTGTCTTGGGTAAGTGAAAAGAATTAAACGAAAATTGGCATACTTGACAAAAAGAAAATCTCTTCAAATTTTTAAAAAAATAAATAATGTACTATATTTGTGGAGCCCATCTATTTATAGGCCATCTGCAGTCGCACCACTCCACATCATCAAGGTCTTTCCTGTCGTCACCTGATTAGATTTGTACGACACATCGTGCTTGATATTTGCACAATCTTGATTTCTTGAATTCTGAAATTACTTTGAATCTTTAGAAATTTTTATACAAACTATAGTAGCTACAAACTACAAGATGCATATCAACACGTATATGATGGAGTTCTGGGTTGTCTTTCACTCCCCAAAGATTATCTGCTACATCCACATTGACGTGCATAGACAGAGGGCATCAAAGGGGGACAAAGAAAAAGAGAAGGGAACTAGGCTGAGCCGACATGAATAGAGACGGAAGGGCTGTAGGGGCCGAGAGTATGTTAGGGACCTCATGATAGTCAATACGTTTGACTCATTGAACAGGATTCTATGATTGGCTCATGAATCCCCGATTTTCCCCATTTCAGATGTGTAGGTTTTTTTTTTCTTAATAATATTTGTTAATTTTAGGTTCAAGTTCGAATAACATCATAAAAAAAAGAAAAATAGACAGAATCGGCATATTTTGACCATTCTGCAAGTTAATGATAAGAATTCAGAAAAAGGGTTAACGAATTAATGATAACGGCGAATAGAGGTGACGTTGGAATTTTCTCCAATCATAAGAATTTTATTAGGGTTTGAGTCTGATTGTACGTAACGGCTACCCATGCCATGCACGGCACATTTTTCTATTCCTTTTTCCAAAGATAATTTTGTGGGCCCACCTCAAGTGTGGGGTATAATTTTAGACCCTCAAAATAATATATCTATTTTCTTAGTTGAAAGGAGATGAACGCGATGAAGTGTGTGATTTTTTTAGTTGAAAGGAGATGAAAGGAAAATGTCATGCGTGGACCATGATAACGTGGTAGTGTTTGATGGAAATTGTTGAAGATGACGGAACAGAACGTTTTATATCGATTAAACCCCTATTTGATTTCAATTAAAATTTCAAGTCAAATTCAATAATTAATTTTCATCATACGTTTTATGTGATCCACAACTTTTCAACCACACATTTCATCAATCTACTAAAAATATGATTTTAATCTTTACCAAATAGAGGCTAAATATGAAGGTTGTTTGATGTAAGAATGATAAATCAAATAAAGAAAATTTGAAAAATGACATGAAATTAATTAATAATTCATGACAATTACACCCCATGAAAAATAAAAAGGAAAAGAAAAGCAAACATTGTTCCCTTGGTTCTTTGAATTGAAACTCTCTATTTTTCCCCACCACCCTCAATTTATTTATTTCCAAAATAATAAATAAATTATAAAAATAAACTTAAAACAA